>BMAO01020830.1:0-65282 GCA_019973975.1 Trichonephila clavata | reverse complement strand
AACATTAGGGTGTGGAAATGGCAAGGTCAAAACCAATGGTCAAAAAATGTGTCTAAAATAGATTGCCGCCAGCGATCTTCCCAACTCCTTAAAAATGAAGACATGGCAGTTTTAGGTCATCGATTGTGTGGGACAGAAAGACAAGCAAAACTTTTCTTTTTTTTTACTCGTGTAGAAGGGGATATTTACCATACAAGGAATTACTTTCTTCCTTTGTAACAACTATCAAAATTCAAATACCAGAATATTGAATAAACTTAAAGCATAATAAAAGAGATTTGAAGGATTTTCACTTTGAATTCAAGCAAAATAATTAAAATTAAGAAAAAGCTCAAGCAATTAAATTTTTCTTTTGTGTGATAATCATTAACTTTTCCTTTTGACCCCACTTAAACAAATGAATATTGCTGTTGCATTTTTTTGAATAACAGCAATAATATTTTCTACCCATTTTTTGATGCACTCCTCAATAAAGTTATTTTCAAATAAACACAAATTTCTAATTAAATTTATGTTTTATTTAGATCAAAAACATCGTAAATTTAAAAAAAAACTTATTTGTAACAAAATCTAATGTGTACATACAGTAGCGCATACAAACATTTTTCAAGGGGGGAAGGGTCCATTGTTGAAAGTTCCCCAACTTGCATCATACCTCAAGACAAAACCAATTAATTCTTCTGATTTTGTCGATTTTGTTAACAAAAAACAGTAAAAAATAAATTACTGAATCAATAGTTAGCATTAATTAATAAAATAAATTGTTAATTACAAGTACTTAATTAAATTTTGCATTATATACATATAGGATTATCATCAACTGAAAAAAACTCAAGGGCTTTGGGGGGGGTCTCCCCCTTGTGTGCGCCATTGTGTACATATCTTTTCACTTTTTAGCAAAATTTTTGAAATTTATGGGAAAGGGAATACATAAACGATACATTTAAAAAACTAAAATTAAAGTATAAATTTGATTTCTTTTACGTGAAAATCTAATTTTTTTTCTGTTGAAAGGAGTAATTGAATTCTTTCTGAATATTTATACGATGTTGAAAAGAAAATATATAATACTTTTAAACTCGTTTTATAATTCAGTCTAAGAATCAGTGGCGTGCACATACCTCTTTTTTTCGGGGGGGGAGGAGTAAAAAACACGTAGACTAAGCGCGAAAGGCATAAGCTCTATGGCGAAAATTAAATACTTGGTCTAAGGAGGGGGATTGGGAACTCTCAAACCCTCCCCTTGTGTGTGTGTGTACGCCACTGCTAAGAATTACTTGTAATGAATACATTCTCTTATATTTGAAGTTAATGAGGAATCCCAATAAGTTGGATTCAGATACACAAAAAATTGCTATACTTACACTATAAATCTATTTAACAAAATAAATGGATTTGTGTTTGATATATATAAAAAAACAAACCATTGAATTGCACTTTAATTAAAATATTCTTTACTATCTGGATTGAAATTAAAGCTTTGTCTGAAATTATAAAGTCAAGATAGCCATCTTCATTAATTAATATATTTCCTTTTTATTATAATCTTCATTTGAAAATGTTGAAGTAATGAAATTCAATAACATTTGCATTCAATTTTCTTGTTGGTAATAAGTGTTCCAAAGTGGTAGTAAAAATTTTCTTTCTTTCTTGTGGCAAGCTGTGATGGCAAGTTTTCCTTATTCTGAAGCACAATTATTCCTACATAAAAAAATTCAATAATGAAGTAAATTTGACAATATCAATTAAATTAACAATTACTCGATAATTATTGCAAATTTGAATTTTTATACAGCTTTCGCAGCCAGCAATACTCATAAAAAATTAATTATTTTCAAACAATACATAGTTTATTAACTAAAAAATGAAATAAAATTTTTTAAATGTATTTAAATAATAAAAACTACAAAGCCCCATTAATTTTAAAAAATAAAATTTGAGAAAACATATAGAACACAAACGTATATTTTTTGCGGCAGTTTTTGAAAAAAAAAAAATGAATATTGAATTTTGTAGAAATATTCCCAAATTTTATATTGGAAAGATAACTACATTTTTAAGAATAACATTAAAGCTACTTTTGTATTTGTATAAATACATTTTGAAAAACCGAATGCAAAGGATGATAACATTTAATTTTGACTCTTATCACTCTTATTTTGACTCTTATTGTGAATGTGGTGTGGCAGTTACGGAAGGATGTACCCATCTTCCGTCATCCTCTTCCTCTTAAAAATGTGTAGAGATATCATTGCCAATAATGAAATATCAAACAATAAATTTTAAATTAAAACAAATGTAAACATTGTTAATAACATTATTCAAGAAAGTAAGAGAGTTATATTTACATCGCACTATAAAGCTGTACGAACGTTATTGGTGAAGGTCCTCATAATTTTGAACCATGGTCATGTTTTGAGGACGACACCTTAGCTGTCATCCGCTTCTCCTAACTTCCACACCACACCAATGGGAGGAATTGGATCCCTCTACATATTTAACGCGCATCGGCCTCCTTTGCACGGCGGGTCTTCAGTGGTACCAGACTCAAACTCATGATACGCCAGCTACGAGCGGGTGACCTTGACCATTAAGCTACCACGGCCTAGTGGTCAAGCTGCTCATGAAAACTGGCAGTGCATACATAATTCGATTCAAAGGAATTATAGAAAAAATAACAATTGAGAGAAGTTGAAAAGTTTTATTAATATTTTATCTAAAAAGCTTCAACATTTAAAGAAAAATAAACGAAACAAATTTGTTAATTATTTTTTATTGAAATAAATTTTGCAGTCAAAATAAGCTTTTCATTTTTTAAAATTTTATTAGCATATCTGTGTAAATCAAATATTAATTTTTAACATTAAAATAAAGAGTAGTCAAAAATAGAGTTTTTTGAAGATATTAGAAATACTAACATATAAATAAATATGTATATAGCATTTATAAAAAAAGTTTAACCGTAAAAATTTTCGAAATAACAGTATATGAAAATACACAGTATAAGTAGAAAATAGTTTTATTGAAAAAAATAAAATGTAAAAGCTTAAATTATATATATATATAAATAGATTTATAGAAATTAAACATAGTATGTAATAATAAATAAAGATAAGAGAGAAAAAAATTTAAAAATTAAGTTTATTTATATATTTAATACTATTTTAATAAATTTCAACAATTTTTATTTCATGTTTAAATATAACGAGATCTCTTTACTTTTAAAAAAAATACCAATTGTTTCAAAAGAAAATTAGAAATTTTATTTAAAAAAAAAAAGAATTGTATGTGTAATGGAACTGTTTTTGAGCGCTTAATATACAAACAAAAAAAAGTTTCTTATATCTTAATCTTTTCAACTAAAATCAAAATATTGTTCAAAAACTAGTTCAAAATTTCTACCCTGAAATAAGCCCAAAACAAATATTACAAATTCATTTTTTTAATGCATTCCATTTAAAAGTTGTAATTGTATTTCGAACTCTTTTTTGTGGTGGAAGCCCACAATTTATAACTCTTTTACTCTAACTTAGTGACGCAGTCAGACGTAATAAAATCCAACAGACAGGCAGCCACATTTGAATGATACTCGCGCTGCTTGGCGTTTTTGGCGTATTCTGAAGCTTGAAAAGGCCCCTGTTTCTGAAGACATCCCAGACGTTACATAAAAAAACCTATCAGACTCATTTTGGCTGTTTTTTGTTGTTTTTTTTTTACTATTTCTTTAATTAATTGTAATTTTGGAATTCAAATCAAAAATTGATTCACTTCCTCTCTCTCTTTTGACGCTTTTGTCGCATTTCTACATTTAGCGGTTTACATACATAAATACATTTGTTCACTCTCGAATTTGATTGAGGAAAAATAAAGTAAAACAAAGGCTGTTGCAGCAATAAATATTGTTAAATATAAGATGTCTAATGGTTATGATCTAGAGTTTTGTGCTCCTCAATGTGTCAAATCCTAAATCTACTATGCTTATTTATGGGAGATGCTGTTGTCAGCCATGTTATTCAATCGTGGTTTGAAATTTCAAGGCTTTCCAAAGTTTCGTTGCTCTGATGAAAAATGAATTCTTAATTAAAATTACATTCGCTTCAAAAATTGGAACCCGAAAAACCCATTGCTTAGCTTCATTAAAACATTATCGAACCATTAGCACCAATTTGAAAGATAACAAAAAAAAATTCTATAACTGTGCAAAAATCTACCCTTCCTAGGTAGGGAAAAAATTAATTCATGGATTACATCTATACAATAGATTATTAGTCATGGACCTTGTAATATCAAAATACAGTCGTATAACGAGGTAAATATTTGATATATTATTTCTTTCACAAAATAGATAGATACTGTATGAAGAATCCGAGATCCACTTCTACTATTTCTATTAAATCTCTTATGTGTAATCATAATTTGTTCAGCCTCGAAGGTTCATTAGTTTGGCAACTTTTGAAGCCAGAATTCAGCAGTATTTGAAGAAAATTATTCTGAAATCGCATTTATCTCAAGTACAGGCATATATCTCAAAGGAAATATCGAATAAAACAAATAGAGAACATTTCAAGAAGAATAAAACAGACACACTTCAGTAAAACTTTTAAATATTTCCCACCTTAAAGTGACTCGTTCAGAAGTTCATAATAAAATTTGGCACTGAGAATTTGTCTGCTCAGTTCTTGAAGAACAATTTTTTTCATTTGATCAAATTTTCTTTGCGCTTAACCTTTTATTTTATATACCAAACTTTGGCGTGGTACCTGGCAACAGCATTTAATAAACAAAATCGTGGTTTCGAAAAATCGCGCTTTGAGCCCATTGAGTGGTTTTCATATACATTTATACAATGTATTTTATGCCTCCACAGTCACAGCCTAATAGTTTTCCTCAAACTAATTATAGGCCATTGTTTAATGTTCCTCCTCCTCCAATAAGGCCTAGAGGACATGCAGTTGTTGATACTACTCAAAATTATACTAATTCCATCCAGAATGGACAGAATTTCAATTTCCCTCCACCTTTTATGCCACCACCAGACCCGTTCTTTCCTCAAAGATGTGAGGGAAATTCACCATCTTTAGTAAATAACCATCAGCAACAAAACCTTTTTCATGGCCAAGCACCTTTCCCTGATCCACAGTATTCTCTCCCGATGCAACCCGACTTTCAGCCTACCACCGTTTCGCAAATGATTTCTGCTGTGCTGTCGGATAATGGAGCATCAGTCGAAGGCACTTCTCAGAAAGAAAAATCGTTAAATGCATTTTTACAAAAGTTCCAGCTTAAAAATAAGGATAATGTCAGAAGGAATATGACAGTAAGTTTTTTAAATGACATTTATTTTTCAATCTTTCATTCGTAAAAAGTTGAAGTCCTTGTTAACCTTTTTGATAACTATTCTGAAAAAGTTTTGGCCGTACTTTGAAAGATTAGTTTCAACTAGAAGGTACACAGTCCAATTTTGAATGTTTCCTCATCCATTAAATGAATCCTAGCCCAATTCCACATATATTTGGATAACTATGAATTAAAGTATCCCTGCAGATGGGCAGTATGATTCTTAAAAATGCCTTTAACTGCCTAGTACATTCCTTCAATCGAATTGATGCTGGTAGGAGTCTCTTAATCCTTAGAAATCAGAATGTGATTGACATTTAGAGAAGCGTAACCCTCACCTTATAAGTTGTAAAAGAATAGTGGTATAAATGTACACCCCTGCATTGCAGGGGTGTACATTTATACCACTATTTTTTTACAACTTATAAGGTGAGGGTTACGGACGCCAAGTATGTATGGTTTTGAAATTTTTTGTAAGATCTGGCTTGGGGCCAGAACCTGACTTTGCCGGGGGAACAAGACAAGTGAGTTGGAAAATGCTGGATTTCTGCATGGAACTGTTAATCACATATATAACTTTGGGGATCCCGACACGGGCGTTCACACACAACATGTAGAGCGCATGTGGGGCTCAGCCAAATGGCGCAACAAAAAACAGAGGAACAGCCCGTCATCATCTTGACTCGTACCTTATCGAATTTATATGGCGCCAAGCTCAAGCTGTTAATGGCGAAGACGGTTTTCAATCAGTGCTAAAAGCAATAGCCAAAAGATTTCCGCTGAAAAAATAATTCTGCAACTTATTTAAATTCGAAACCGGAAGGGTTTAATTGCTATTTTATATTTTAAAACAAAATAATATAAAAAAACTGTATTAAAAATTATCTGTAATTAATAAATGTACATTTTCTTTCTATTCATACTTTCTTACTCAAACTTACAAATCGTGCCAACCTCGTTGCGATAATACGTAACTACCGATATATTTATAAAACATCATGAAATACCCAGCGAAGTGGGAGGGTAACAGCTAGTTTTTGATATGTTCTTAATATTATTTGTTACATTGTAAACTATTCTGTTATCTTTCAGACATGCCACCTTGTTTCCCATTTCAACAGCTTCAAGTTTGTACCAAGCTCATGATGGCATTTTGGTTCTATTCTAAAAATGTTTGCCAAAGGATGCACCAAAATTGTATTAATCATTTTTCAAATATTATCAAACACATTTCCATTCACAGATTCCAACTTATTTTGTTTTAGCAAATTTTCTTTTATTTATCTGTGAAATCACTCCTAGTCCATTTTCATTCACGATAAAAATAATGCTAACTTTGAGGCAAAATGTGTATCAATCCCTCACAGTATTTTTGTGTAACTTTCAAATCATTTACCACAAATTAAATCATCGATATACCCAACAAGTATCTTGGGAGGTACAAGATATTGCATATGCTTACTGGTGGCCGAGTGGTCTAGGCATCGGATCATGGCTAGCGTGTCATGAGTTCGATCCTAGTACCACTAAAGATCCGCCGTGTAGGGGAGCGATGCACGTTAAATCTGTCGAGAGCTCAAACGTCCTCCCATTGGTGTGGTGTGGTAGTTAGGAGAGGGGGTGCCAGCTCAGGTGTCGTCCGCGTCACTTGACCATGGTTCAAAATTATGCGGACTGTCGCCAAAAGCCCTCGTGTTGCTAATCAGTGCGACGTTAATATTCACTCACTCACTCATATGCTTACTGGACCATGTTTCCTTTCTTTTAGTCATACACACATCACAGGGTTCTGTTTCTTCAGATTATAGCAATGTCATTCTCATAGTCATCAGATGTCCCTTTTCTCTCTATCAAATAAATGTATATTTTTACCATAATGCTATCAGGTCTTCATTCATAACATCAATCAATCACTCTTCTTTCTTTCATTCAAAAGTAAAAATAATTCTCTTGTTGCTTTAGTTATGGCCATTTCTCAAGAAAAACTGTTGTGCTGAAACTGACCATTGTCAACAGTGGCAGCGCTAGACCATGCGTGGACGTTGGCGAAATTAGGGTTCGCGAGGCCTCCTTTTTTCCCAGTCAAGAAAATGTTCAATTACATAAAAGCCGAATTATAGTTAAACTAATGTATGAGTAAACCAGATTTATTGCTAATCAAATGATGACAAAAATTACACAAATAGAATTTTTTATAATTAAAAATTTTAATTTAATTTAAATAATTAAAAACTTTGCGAGGCCCCCTCAAGCGCGAGGCCGTTGCCGACGCCTAGCGCCGCCACTGATTGTCAAAAGCTGATTTTAAAAAAATCTTTGGTAGGGTGTTTTCCATCCCAACGTCGGGATGCTAATTTATGGCATTTATCTCACCATATTGACAACATTTCTGTTTTACCACCAAATTAGTTGGTTCAACTAGGATCAAATCCTTAAGAATATAGCCAATAACCTTCATGTAGCCACAAAATGCAACATGTTAATAAACAATGAATTGCTGCCAAAACATAAGGATGTATTTTTCCAAACTGTTCCAAACCTGATTGTTTTGACATATGAAATAACATTTCATAAATGATGAATTTGATTTAATTAACACTGTATTTATTCGAATCTAAACCGTGCTCCAAATTGTCAAGTAACTTTTATAAGATATGTTCTTTTCTGTTGGAGAGCACACCATGAGGAGAAATGTCTTTAGGCTTCATTTATTTTTTTCGTCACCTTTTTTTTTTATATTTTGGAAAATAATTATTACCTTTGAATGAAGATACATATTTGATTGAGAATTTAAGGAAAAGGGACAAAATGTAACTGCCCACTTCTCTGGATTATTTTTTAAGAAATAGAACATCAAATTATTCATATTTAGAAAAATTATTCATATTTAAAATTAAATCTCTACTATTTAAATATAGAATTTATTTTTGTGGCATGTTTATTTTTTTAAATTTAATTTAAAAACCCAATTTGCTTAGATTGTTTTTAATCTTGACGAAATTGTAATTTTTTTCGAGGCCACACTATTATATGAATTCTGAAATATGCTTCAAAAGTTTAAAAGATTAAATATTTTTCCATTGTGGAGAAAAGTCTTGAAAGTTAGTTATCAGATAACTTTTACAATAGCAATTAATTGAGATTAGCACAGATGTGACTGAAGCGGCTCTGAATGATAGTTTATCAGGTTTATGGGAACTTGGAATGATTTTATACTGGTCATAAAAATTATATTTTTTCCATCATCCACAGTCTAACATTATTAGACTTTACTCTCATCCAGATTTTATGCAGTTCATAATTGCACTGTTAGGCCTATCCAAAAACAGTACTGTTCTATTTATTGTGTGGCAGTTTAAAATCATGGCTCATGTTTGTTGCTATATTATCACATTTTGGGTAATTTTCTTCCATATCTTTGCCTCAATGCTGAACATTTCTATTTTTTTTCCTCTGTTTTCTTATATATTTGTTTCTGTTAGTTTCATCCCTAAAATTTCCATCAGAAAAGCAGTAAAAAATAATAAATGCAGAAAAAGGTAGTTATATTTATTTTATTATGTTAGGCAAGATAGCAAAGGAATCACACATTTACTGCCAGGATTTGTGCTCAATCAACTTAGTGATACTAAACTGTGCTTATACATGAAAAAACACCTAATGCTTGGACTTTAAAAGTAAAGAACTTGTAGTACTACTTTTAATATTTAGCAAAAACCAAAAAATAAGTATCATAGAAAATGAAAAGCGTGACTTTTAATTTGACATTAGAAATCTTCATTGCTCCAAATCATTCTAACAAAACTGTTATATATTTGTACTGCAAGGTACAGAATTGGGTTAAAATTAAAAATTCACAAACCACAGTTAGAGTTTTTACTTACAAGTGGTTAAATACTTACTCAAGGAAATGAATTATTTTAAAATGCTTTTCAGAATAAAATATTTTGTGGGCTCTAATACATTCTCTCTCTCTCTTCTTTTTTAGATTCCCAAGTTCCGCACAACTTTAAAGATTGCTTTTACTTTGACCAAAATGTTACAAAGCAATCGACAAGATTTATTGACTATCCTTGAATCTAGTTCAGAAGAATGGAAGACAAAAATGAAACAAACTATTGAATTACAAGTGAAAATTTTCTTTAAAATATAACTTTTTTATCATTTAAATTTTAACTATATTATCCAAGTATCTTTTTTAAATTAAACTATGCAATCTTTGTTTGTTGTATTTAGATCTACATTTAATGATGTAACACTTGATAATTTTTAGCTCTTTTTTTTAATACAAAAAAATTATATTAAAAATGTAATCAAATAATGACAAAATGGCTCTGTCAGTATACATAAACCCAAAGTATCTTGTGATCTTCAAATTTTTTAAATTAATCTTTATAGAACTAAAAATTTTGAAAAAATGAATTATAAAAGTAATAATTTGAGAAGATTAAATTATTCCATTTGAACTTATAATTCATCAAATTATTATTATCCAAATAAATGTTGTTTGAAAAATGGGCGTATGAGCTTAATCACATATGATATGAAATTCAAATATTGTATTTAAATAAAATTTCAATGATATTGATCAATCAATAAATATGACTTACAAGGGGAGGGCACGACTAAGAAAATTAATTTGGGGATGAGATTTGGTGTAATAGTAGTACTCCATTAGGGTGTTCAGCCCTCAATGTATTAGTGTCGAATGGCCAGTCAATTCAGAGAAAATAGCCTTTGAAATTCATGCTTAGCTTTTATACAATTAAGATTCAAATTTCTCCAGCAACTAACTGGCATAATTGTCAGAGCAGCTGCTTTCTACGCGGATGGACAGGATTCAAATCGCTCAATGAGTTTTTTTCTCAATTCATTTAATTATTTTTTTAATTAAATAATTGTATTAAATATTAAATGATATTTTATGTAATTATTTGGTATTTTATAATGTGAAATACAATATATTATTAAAATATCATATATAATGTAATATTATCTATATAATATATTATTTTTATTATTAGTATTAAATTAATTATTTTATAATTAAATAAAATATTTAATAAGTCCTTTTAAAATTTATTTAATTTGCCGTTAGGGTTCGAGTCGTACGCGATCAACTTTTTTTTCAATTCATTAAAGTATTTTAAAAAATTAAATAAATTTATTTAAAGAAGTCTTATTAAATATTTTAGATTGTTAATTTATATATAATATTTTATTTATACTATATTGTCTTTCACATTATAAAACTATTTATAACTAATTTTTATATAAAATATCATGATATTTATTATATATCTTATTATAAATATTATTTATTAATATAAAAATATATTCATAAAATACAGTCGACTCTTGATAATTCGAAGTTGGAGGGACCAATGATAAACTTCGAATTATCAAGAGTTCATATCATCAAGAGGGTAGAAAAAAATTTACAAAATACAGGAAGAGAAATTTTTTTTCTAACAAATTTAAATTTGTAACTATGTAATAAAACAACAATTGTACATATGTATAAAATTATTTTAAAAAGTACTTATTATGCAGTATGAATATTTTACAGAAGTTAAATGTCATGTATTAAAAGAATACATTCATACACGGTCCTACACATCTCTTCTCCACAATAGTGGACCATCCTTTCTGAACACATGTGTAGCAAAGCCATGTGTTAAATGAAAAATGTAGACAGCTGACAACAATTGCAGTTGATCTATTGTCCACTTAAAGGATTGAAAACAGTTAAAGTGAAACCTGAATGACAGATGGTCATCAAAGGGGCTACGTTACGGGGGAGGCACGCAGAGACAACACAACACAAACCTTGTAAGCCTGAACCTGTTTGCTACAGGACTCTACATGATAGTGAGTGTTCGAATTGTCAAGAGTTTTATGAGATAACTTCTAATTATAGCATGTTTTTTGTAGTCTGGCTAGCCACAGGTTTTACTTCAAAATATCGAGTGTACCAAAACGAATTGTTTTAGTTCGAAATATCAAGAGTTTTTCTAGGGACTGAGCATATAGTTCGAATTATCGAGAGTCGGTTGTAAAATATAAATATTTATATTATTATAGTAATTATTTTACATTATAAAATACAAAATAATTACATAAAATATTATTTAATATTTAATAAATAAATTTATTTAATTTTAAAAATTAAATAAATTAGGGGGGGGGACTTATTGAACGATTCGAACCCTGTCCATCAGTGTAGAAAGCAGCTGCTCTGACATTCATGCCAGCTAGTCGCTGGAGAAATTTGAAACTTAATTGTATAAAAGCTAAGCATGAATTTCGAAGGCTATTTTCTCTGAATTGACTGGCCATTCAGCGCTAATACATTGAGGGTTGAACACCCTAATGAAGTACTACTATTATACCAAGTCTCATCCCAAAATGAATTTCCTTTGTTGTGCCCTCCCCTACTTAGGGTTGAAAGATTTTTTTCAAATTAAACATAAATATCTAAATTGCTCAATATAACTACAAACGTTTCATTAAATTACTACTTTGCATATTCAGTAAAATTTTAATTAGGTGTATATTAAATTAAATGCTTAATTAATGTTGAAATTTTATGTTTTTTTAATGAAATGTTATATTACAGAATAAGCTTTCTGAAATATGTGCTGTGCTATCCAATCCAAGGACTTTGAGTACCATTGGAAAGAAATTAAAAGTGATTAGAAGAAAGAGAGTAAGTTTCAAAAAATACTTTTCTTTGAAAGTATTAGCACATTTTTCAATTATTGATTATTTTTTGAAAATGATTAATTAACTTAGATGGATTCCATAGAATTAAATAAATTTCATTGTTTTGAACATTTTGCTCTTATGATTATACTATTTTTCTTAAGTTAACTAAATATTCAGAATTTTTGCAATAAAATTATTAACTATCTAATTAAGGTAATATGATACTATTTTATTTTCATGTTGTTTAGATATTGAAAAAGAGATTGCAGGAAAATGCTGTGTGTGAGAAAATTAAAAAAGAACAAGAAAGAAAAAAATTTCATCTTGAAATTGACAAATGGCTGGATAATTTGAAAGAAAAAAATGAAAAACTGAAAAGGGTTAGTAATGATTTATTTGCAAAGTTTCAAATATCTGATAACATAAACTTTTGGAAGAGTTTAATAGAACTATGGCAACTTTATGGTTATATGGTGGAACCATGTTATCGATCAGTCAGGTTATCTAATTCGTGATTCCACCAAACATCCATTGTATGGAATGATGGAAGCTGCTGTTGTTTAAATGAAACTGTGCTTCAAAGTCAACAAGCTGCCTAGTGTTTTAAGTTCAAGAACATTATTATTCTTATTGCCTAAGTTAATTTTGAAGTTAAGGAATCTGTCTGGGACAAACAAATCTTGCATTTCCTAAAGATTGCTGCGTACAATTTTCAAATATACCGTATTTATTCAATTCCAAACCGCACCCCAAATTCTCAACAAATTTTTGTGGAAAATGAAAAATAATATCAAATGGTATATCGATGTACAATTTTACAAAATTAAAATTTAAAATGAGAATTAATAAAAAGTGAATAATTAATTATTTTTCCAGTATTATAAACTTTTAAATACAACATGAACCTGAAATTGCTCTAATTGCCACATCCAACAAATTTTGTTTCCTTTGATTCTAAGCCGCACCTGATTTTCAGTAGCATTAACATTGAAAAAAAAGTGAGGCTTAAAGATTCGAGTAAATATGGTGAGTTATAAGGATCGACCTCATTTTATGCATTTTGTTTAGTATGTAGATAAAGTAATGTATAAGGTGTAAAATATATTAAAGTGTATATTAAAAGTGTTGACAAGTGTATTTTTTAATTAAAGAATACTCATTGTTTATGTAAATCTTGCATGAAATTATGTGTTTTAACAATATGTTTATCATTATATTTTAAGCACAAATCAACAAAGCTCATAAAATTCATAAATAAAATAAAAATTAAATTTTGATGTTTGAAAATTAATGTTTTATTTAATTGTTTTAAAAAAATTGTGTTCACAGAGATGTTATAAAATTTTTCGCACATCGATTTTTATGATTTTTTATAACAAAATATGTTGGATAAAATTTCTTTCTTTTTATGTCTTTTAATAAAGGAAATCATCATTTATTGAAATATTGAATTAGATGCTATTTTCATTGGGAAATATAATTTTCAAAATGTAAATTAGCTAGTTTTCAGTTTTTGGTTGTTTTAAACCTGAATTGCTCAATTTTGGAGATATGTATATAAACTTTAAATTTGTTCTAACTTTTATTTATTTCAATTTTATTTTATTATAAAATATTTTTCAGGAAATGGAAATGAAGAAAGAAGCTGATAATATTTTATCGGAAGTGAGAAGAAAAATTCATGAAACAAAAAAAACACTTGAAAAACTAAAAATATTTGAAAAGCTACGTTCTGCAAGACAAAATAATGCTGTGCAAAAAGGTAATAAAAAAGCTGCAAAGTGAAACTTTAATATATTTATTCATTGGCCATTTTTTTTACATTTAACCTGCCAGTGCATGTATTTTTAAATTTGTTTGTATAGTAAATTTTAAATCATGGAAAAGATTTTTAAATGAATATTCAACTATGCTTATAAATTATTTTAAATAATTTCTTTCACTTTTCTAATCACTTTCTTTTTCTCATTTTATATAATGATTCTCAAAGTATTAAAAAGAAATATGCAAATCTGCGTTAGATTCATATACAGTTTTGAACAAAAAGGTTTTAATCTGATCTCCATTCCACATTTGATGCATTGCTAGCTCTGTACAGGAAGTAATCCAGTAAACATGAAGCTTCAAGAATAACTAACAATTTTTAAATACTTTTTCCCCTGATGTACAATCCATATTATTGAAAAATGTAGGGGGGGGCGGTTCCAAAGTGTTTTTAATAAAATAATATACTAACTTTGGTAGGAAAAACTAGTTTAGATGTAATAAATTACAATTTTTATTTAATACAAAAGCTATTATACAAGGGGTGATCAAATGAAAAGGTACGAAATGACACAGTGGGTACAAATATAGACTTTATTCAAAATATACACCATAGGCCTGAGCACAACGATCCCACTGATGAACAAGCCGCAGGATTCCTTGTTCCCAGAATTCCTGTGGCTGTGACGAGACCCAGTCCTTCACAGTGTCCTTGAGTACGTCGTCCGAGTTGAAGCGCTTTCCTTTCAGGTGTTTCTTCAGTGGACCAAACACATGGAAATCGCAGGGTGACATGTCCGGACTGTAGGACGGATGGTGTAACGTCTCCCATTGGAACTTGTCCAGTTCCATTTGTGTGACTCTGGAGACGTGTGGACGCGCGTTATCATGGAGCAGAACCACACCCTCCGTGAGCAGCCCCGGTCTTTTGTTGTTGATGGACCTGCGTAGGCGTCGGAGTGTCTCACAGTACACATTGGAGTTAATGCTTTTTCTGTGCTCGAGTAATTCTGTGCTCGCATCATTTGGACGCCGCTTTTTAAAAGAGCCTTTGCTCTCTCCTGCACATGCGGGCACCCGCACATGATCCGATCCCAGTCAGAGTCTCCAATGGCATCCCGAGATGTCTCGCTACATTCTCCCTTGGCGGAATATGCAAATATTTAACTGTTTCATTTTTATGTCGTTTCGTACCTTTTCATTTGATCACCCCTTGTAAATGTATTTTTTAATTATTAATTGTATTTGAAATTTTAAAAAATAAATATTTTTTTGTCTGTCAACTTTTGGAAAGAATCATTTTTTTTTTCATGGAATATTTTTTAATTGAAAAAAAGTTTTTTAAGCATATTTTAGAAATGTGTAATCTTTTTTCAAATAATTGACAGCTATACGTGTTTGATAGTACAGTTATCATGAAGCCAATAATAAAATGAGATTGTTGGAAGTATATATATAATTCACATTGTTGGAAAAAAAAGTAATGATTTCAGCATTATAAAAATTAAACTGGACAATGTTCAGATAAATTAAATAATTTGAAATCTGACTTAAGTAATTTTTTGTTTTGTTTTGTTTTAACAGTACTTAAAAAGTTTTTTTAAATAATTTTTCTTATGAGTACTTTTTACTGGCTGTTTTTATGTAGACTTAACTTCATAAAAACGATCATTGAGGCTAATATGAGAACCTGTTCTTTGAAATTATAATAATGCCTCAACTTGCATGAACCCAAAGTTAGTCAATTTTCAAATCTTGTTGATTCCTCTTTTGTTTGGGTGCTTTTCTTTTTTTTTCCATCACTGAAGCTCATGCTGAATCAAAGCCTGATGAAATTGGCAATGTGATTGAAGTTGTCGATCTTGCCAGATAAATAAATATAGGAGTGGATAATAATGATGCTCAAGAACTGCTGGATTCCCATAATCAGGAGTTGACAAATGATAAGCTCATAGAAATGCAAGAACAAGACAGTGAAGAACTTGAGTCTTTAGACCCAGTTCAATCGGAAGATTGAATGACAGTGAGAAGTTTGACAGACCTCAATTTTAATAATAAAAAGGTTACGAATTTTAGAAAATAAAGATTCCAACAAAGAGCTAATTTTTTCAACAAAATTAAAAATTATTAGCATGCTGCAAGAAAATTATGTGAGAAAAAAGAATCCTTTGAACCAACAGACTACTTTGTTAGATTTTATGAAACCTTTAACATCAAAATAATAGAGATTTTGTATTTGTGCTATCTGAGCTTTTACTAAACATTTTTTTCCCTGAATTATTTTCTTTAATCTCTGGCCCAACTAAAAATAACGTATTTGTATTTATATGTGAAATTATACCCAACTTACGCAGTTCTCACTCAGTCCCACCTATCGCATAAGTTAGAGGTATTACTGTACTATTATATAAAATAAATTGCAAGTACTGTTGCAATCAATGTTTATTCCTTTCATAATTTTTCATATGAACCAATTAAAGATTTTAAAAATTAAGATAATTACTTATTAAAGTAAAAAAAACAAGTTAAACTATTTTTTAATTTAAGTCTTAAAACTATGAAATTGCAAAAAAAACTATAATCTATTAAAATTACTAAATTGAATCTATTCATTTTAAAAAATGATTCTTAATGCATTATTAAAATATTCTTTCTACAGGGTTTTATATAGGAAAAGACCATGCTGTGAAATTTGAGGAAAAAATTATCAGGTTACGACAGATGATGCAGGAGCAACTGTCCTCTTATGAGAAAGAAGAGAAAGCACTGCAAGTAATGCTGGAAACTGAACAAGAAGATCGTCTTGAAGAAGAGGCCAATTGGAGAAGGAAGAAGATGATGACACTTCAGCAGAAAAAGCAGAATAATATAATGGAATGTATTTTTGGAGTTTCAGGTAGTCATTTATTTAAATGGCTCTTTTACTGAGTACTTTCTGATATCTATTGTGTTGAAATGTTAGTATGCTTAAAGTAACATGTATTCTTTTATTACAGTAAATTGTCTCATTTTCTTTGATTTTTCTGTGTATTCTCAAAGTACCGTATTTATTTGAATCTAAGCTGCACCCCAAATTCTCGACATGTTTTAGTGAAAAAATAATAAGTGTAAAATGTTTTATAGACAGTCGATTTTTGTGAAATTTAAAAATTTTTTTTAAATAAGAACTAATTAGAAGTGAATAATTTATTTATTTTACCAGTACTAACAACTTTTAAACACATACATGAGACCGTAATTCCTCTAACCATGAGTATCATGTTCAATAAACATGTGTATCCAATAAATTTTTCCATCCTCAATTTTAAGCCACACCTGATTTTCAGCAGCATTAAAGTTGGACTTAGATTCGAATAAATACGGTATATGAGTGTTATTTAGCTGGGGGGAACATAAACTGGCATTTAGAAACATTTTATATATTACATAATATATGTTGCATTACAATGACAACATTTTTTTGACAATTTTGTTGTTTTCCCATAATGTCATGGCTTAGAATTTTTACTTTGAATACATATCCTGACTAAAGAAAAATATTTTAGTGTAAAAATAAACTTG
Organism: Trichonephila clavata; assembly: GCA_019973975.1. Taxonomy (NCBI): domain Eukaryota; kingdom Metazoa; phylum Arthropoda; class Arachnida; order Araneae; family Nephilidae; genus Trichonephila; species Trichonephila clavata. Next base: position 47,912 of record BMAO01020830.1, on the reverse strand, counting down.
TTCTTACAGCACATGCATATTTAATGTACTGTATTCTGAAATTGTCATTGTATACCATTTTTTTAAAATTATTTATGTGTTCAGGTAAATATCAATGTTATATTACTATGTAGGAAACAAAGTAACATTTTTTCATGTAATAAAACTTTCTGATCTTTACCAGATTATAAAGTCAGAAATTAATGTTAATATTTTAACTTCTTTCATTGTGAAAGAAATCTGCTGGATGTATGTTCTATTACTTATAGAACATTAATACTATTACTTATACATTAATAAATGTAGCTTGTTTTCTTAATTGTGCTACAGCTTAACATATTTTCTGTAACAAAAGTCCTTAATTTTTTTTTGTTGACAAAATTGAGAATATATTTCATGACAATTTAAAACAAATATTTTAACTAGTTATTTCTTGATTGAATAAAGAAAAATATAGAATCACTTGAACAATATCTCTCATTGATTTAATATCTGATTTATTTAGTTTAGTTTAAATCTAAGGAAATATTAGAAAATGGCATAAATAGTTGGATCATTTATTTACATTAAATTTTAAGTCAGTAAAGTGTAAAAATATTTCTTATTAATGGAAAAAGGAGCAGCATTACAAGGTATTGAAAATTATACAGTTCATCTTGCAGTGTTTTATAGCAGTTTTCAATTTTACTTCTAAGCCGCATGTCAGTACCTAAAGAACTGTATATTGTTTGTAAATCTTAATTTGAGAACCTTATTCTATTCCATTTCTACAAAATAAAAATAAAACACTGATGGTTTGTTAAACTACTTTTCTGCTAACTAGATAATCAGAGAAGAAAGAATGCTTTTTTTTAGAAATCATCTTCAGTTTACCACAGTAAAATATTGTTTGTTAATTAAATTAATGTTCCACAAATGTTTAATCCAAGGTTTCAACTTTTCAGAATATTCTGTGAATTTAAACCCTATATAGTATAATCACAGGAAACAGGAGATCTGTTAATTTTATTACAAATGTGTCTTTGGGAAGATAAGAGCATTTTGCCATATTTCAACAAATATTTGAAAAAAACTTGCAAAATTGCAAATAACTTGAATATTATTGCTTGTTTCAACCTAACTCAGTGGCGCAAAAGCCCATGAGAGCCAAGGCCTACTGTGCCCATCTCAGTTTTCATGACCTTGGACACTGAGGTGCATGAGCAGATGTTCTGGTCAGGTGGTCAGTCTGATGCAAAACCTCCAGTGTCTAGTTCCCAAGCGAGCTTGATACTCATTTATTGACCCATTGAAGGGATGAAAGGCGGAATCAACCTTGCCCAGCCCCGGATTTGAACCCCGGACCTGTGGCATGGAAGCGTGTTATGCTACCACTCAGCCACTGGGCTTTATTGCTTGTTTTAGTCCATTAAAATATCGTGTGTGAGGTGCCCTTCTTTTCAGATTTAGGTAAAAAATTTTCATTAATTTCTTAAAGTAGCACAGCAGCCCATGAGGGCCAAGCCCCTTTTGTGCCCAACTCAGTATATGTGACCTTTGGGCCCAAGGTGCATGAGCAGATGTTCCGGTCAGTCTGACGTGAAACCCCCAATGTTAAGTTCCGAAGCAAGCTTGGTACTCATTTATCAACCCACTGAAAGGCCGAGTCAACTTTGCCCAGCCCGGGGTTTGAACCTCGGACTCATTAATTTGTAGTAGATTAATAAATGATTGCATTAATTTCATATACTCTTGTGAACAGATATTGAATTGACTCATATAATTATGGAATAATTATTCAAAATAAATTATGATTGTATTTTAAACTAATTTAATTACTCTTAGAATTATATTATAAATTTAATGTAAGTCAAATTTTGTGTTTCTCATTAAAAAATTTAAGAGATAGTAAAATTCTTTTCTTCGAAGAAAGTTCACAGACATTTAAACAGTGAGAAAATATTCCTATAAATCTTAATTATTTAAGGAATTAAAAAATATAATATAAATATACCTTCATATACATTATAGATGTATGTTTTGTTGGGTTTTTCTATCATAATGAATCACTTCTACACAAAATTAAATTACCCGATTGTTATTTTTTTTAACAGAAGAACCAGAACCAGATGATCCTTTGTTTCTATTTTATCAATTTCATAACTCTGGAAATAACAACATTGATAGTCTTGTTCAAATCAGGTATGTCTCAATGTGAGTTAAACACAAATTTTTGTTTCATGTAAATTGTTCTTGATTATGTAAACATTCTTTATAACGCCTTTAATTTATTATGTATAACTGCTGTATAAAATCAGACTGATGAAAATCGAATGCAAATTATTTATCTTGATAGAAAAGACAAAAATAAATGCAACAGATTAAAATTATGTAATGAGATGTATACAATTATATAGCTCTTTAAATTAGTTATCTATTTATAATTCATTTGAATTACTTTTTAACTGTTTAACAAAAGCTGTACATGATTATTTTTTTTTTCACTTTTGAAGGCATCACTGGGATATTCACTTATCAGAAACTGGGCAGTCCATTTCTCAAGAGTGGGTGGTACCTGTTGCTCCAAGTAGTTCTGCTTGGGAAGTAAGTGAAAGCTCTTTCAAGTAGCATTATGTTTATTTTTTCTTTAAAAAAAGTTCCTAGTCTGCATTTAAATTAACCCCTCAGTGAAATTAAACCCTACATTTTGTGATGGCATCAAAGATTATTTAAATTGAATGTGAATATTGAAAGATTATAAATTTCAAAACTGTTCAAATGTTTATTGTAAATTTTGCTCTACTCAAATGCAAACATTTAAAATGTTATTTTTCATAGAAATAAATATTTGACTCAATTTAATTATAATTTAAGATTTATGTTTCCTTTTTTTTTACAGGCTGTCTGTTCAACTTGACACAAATTCATAAATATCCAACCTGTATCAATGCAATTTAGTTCAACTTTTAATATACGGTTCATACTGTATGACATGAACCCATCTACACCATCCACAATAACTTAAACCTGATGACACCAAAATTTCCTTTATTGGTTGCAGAGAAAATGTTGTTTGAACCCCCCCCCCCCTATATGAGGGGGATGTTCTATCATCGTGGAGATGGTTGTCAAAAAAGAAATGCTGCAAGGACTTACGACATGCATATTGCTTTAGCAAAGGCAAGCAGCTACACCTACATTATCTGTATATTGTGCCAGACAGATACTTTTATTTCTGTGCATCTTTGTAAATATATTCTGTATTAAATATTGTTTATGTGAAACATTTGAGTTACCTCTGAAATAAATCCTACATTTGAAGGCTCAGCTGAGATATTAAATAAAGACTATTAGTGAGTGAAATACATAGATTGCCTCATCTGTTGCTTTGATCATATGTATAACACTGGCAAACTGTGAGCATTAATTTCTGTATTGTTCTTGAATTGAATATATCTTTATAATCAAAGGCACAGAAAACATCTTTAAAATTAACTGATTAGATAGGAATAAATGTGGTACCTGAGGCGTAGCTACCACTGTATCAATTATATGGGACACCCAAGCTACAGAGGTGACATAAGTAAGCAAAAAAATAACAGGTTAAGGACCCTCAAAAAAAGGGCATCCAAGAAATTATGATACAGAGTCCACTCAGGACTAGCTATGCCAGTGTGTGGTACCTAATACTAAAACAGAGTGGCTTTTATTAAATTAATCACTAAGTTAATAACCATGAATTTCTTCATATGAAAGTAATTAATGGCAAGAAACTAAAATTGATAAATATTTTTTTATCATTTGTCTGTGTCTTCATTTCATTATTTAATACTCCTGGTAAAGAATAGGTAACTTATTAGTTGTCATTGCTTCTATATTTGAAATATCATTAACAATGTCACTAGGATCCAGTGGCTGCAAATCTGATCCTATCAGAAATCTATAACTAAAAATGCTCAAGTTAAGCCCTTCAAGTCATGTAATACAAATGTGTAGCCTAAGAATAGTTAACTATCTCAAGGCATGATTTTGCTTCTCAGAGTATAAAATTTCTTTAAAAAGTGGATAAATGGTTAAGATGTAGAAGATTTGAAAGAGATTTTGGTCACAGAGTAATTAAAGATTCCTTCAACCATATGAAGGTATTTCAGATGAATTAGCAAAGATAAAAGCAATTAACATTTTAGTCGATAAATTGGATTAGTATGAAACCTTTAAATTATTTCATACTAGCTGCATAGCCTGATATTGCACAGGCCTTTTGGAATGTATCATTTTCCACAAGGAAATTTTCCATTTCAATGTCAGCATTCCCAGTTAATTTCTTTGTCATTAAAATTTTTGTTTTTTTTTACCAAAAAGGAGAGGGAAACCTTGCTGGCATTTAAGAAAGTAAATATATAATTTGTATGTTATGTTTTAAATTTATAAATTAAACCCTCTAAATTTCACATGTCAATGTCAACGGTAATTTTTAAACCAATTGTGTAAGGAAGAATGCATAAATAAAGCCTCCAAAAAATACTATTAGATGAAAAAAACGTAATTTTGGTGCCTGGTGCAAGTTTTGTCTTATTAACTTTTTCTTGTTACAAACAAATAAAAATTAAGACTATTAAGCAAGTTTATAAATATTTTATTATCAATAAATGCAGGTGAAATGAAAATGACAAAAATGCTTCTATAACAGATTGGTAATACTATTATTTGTAGAAGAATACATTTAAAAGTATCATCTGGAGTATGTAGAGATTTAATTTTAAAAAAATTATCAGGAGGATTTTAAAATTTACAAAAATATCAATCCAATGTTAGAATTTAACTCAAAAAGTTTTTTTTTTACTATTATAATGGAAATGTAAGCATATATTTACACTTCTTTAAACTAATATTACAACTAAAAGAAGGGAGGGGGCAGGTTTTTTTTCCTTCTAAATACATCTAATTGAAAACTATCATATAAGAGTACAAGAACTGATTGGACTAATCTATAATTGCACAATGCATTACTCATGGAAATTATATCTTAAAATTCAGCATTACTTCGCAATAGCTTTGATGACAACAACAATATACTTGCACAAAACATAACATAATATATATTCAAATGTAATAATTTATGCATATAGCTTGAGTCTACATAAAACAAAAAAGTACTAAATGTTCATTTTCAACAACATTAAGCAAGATATTTTGTTTTGTAGAAATGGAACTACATTAATTGTCATGCACAAATACAGTGATTTTTTTTAATTACTTCCAGACTGATAGGAGATTACACAGAAAGACATATCAATTCACACATTCTGCTAAAGGAATGAAACTGAATTTTTAATTCTTATTTACAAAAATTAGCTATGCAAATCACACATCCATCTTCCCACAGTGATACTGACATTTTCACTTTTAATAGGGAATGAGGGTACAAAAGGAAAGGCACAAATATTCCTTATTGCGAGAAATTGAATTGCTCAATTTCAAAAATAGATTCATAACACTGAATATTCAAGTAAATTTTACTGTTGATAATGAACAGTTCATTTTCTGGAAGCACAAATTATTTATTATGCAATTTGAAATTGAGAAAAATATATCTATGTGTAAATTTTTATTGCTTTCAAAAAGTTAATACATGAAATTCAACTCTTCAAATACTACATTTTCTGTGTTGCATGAGGCTTACTGTTTTAAATTTGACATGTAACAAATGACAATTGGCTTCACAAATACATATGTAAATGAAATAAACAATACAAATTAAAAGCCTTGCATCTAAAAAAGGTTTTAGTTGACAGGACTTTTACTTAATTTATCACAGAATGTATTTAATGATTTCAATGTTATATTGTTAGAAATTTAAAATGTTATATATTACTTATACTTCAATTATATATATATTTTGATTTTATTCTAATCTACTCTATATCTAAAATTTCTTAGCTAAATTTAACTCTATAAAAATCAAAATTATTAGTTACATTTAATTTATAGTTCTGTGCATAACTTTTAAAGACTCGGCAGTTAGAGTGAGCATTTGTAAAAAATCTCCTTAAAAAATGAGTATGCCCCAAGAGTTTATTATATCTAGAAATATACTACAAAATCTCCCACTTCTTCAAGAAATTTCAAAAACAATCCCCCCTTTGATTTAAATTCATAGGTAAGAATTCTTTACAAAATATAAAGTGAAATAATTTTTTTATTTTTAACTCATAACAAAAAAACGTGTCAATAAGTTAAGAACGTTAATATTCCAAAGTTAATATCACTCTTAGAACTATGTAAGACTCCCTTCTACAATTTTTTTTTAGATTGTAGGATACCACAATATGCTCAAGTGCAATTTCCAAATGTAATACGTTAGATTTTAAATATATATACTGGAAAAATACTTCAGTACATAAAATAATGATAATTTATATTTAAAAAAAAGGATATAGACCATTTTTTAAAAAACAAATCAATCCATTTTTATTGTAAAACATTTCCCCCCAAAATGCTATAGTTTAAATTCTTAAACTATTCAAAAGTAATTATTCAACAGCAACTTTTGACTTTTTTTTATGCTTTCGAGAGATATAAATTGTTTATCGTTAAATCAGTAGACAAGCACTCTAACCACCTGAGACAGAAAAGAATTCTCATCTAAATCAGTTAATATGCATTCTTATTCTTTCCACAACTAAATCTGACTTGTGGAAAGGTAGCTATCCCAAACATCCAAAATCTAATTGTATAATATACTTCAAAACAAAATTTTCTAATAAATATTTTATTATTAATATATATTATTCCACACACTTGATACTTCTGATTCAAAAAGATTTTTGACAAAATTTTTTTACCAACATTATACACAAAGAATCTATGGTTTCAGATTTGATGCCTAAATATAAATACTGTATTCTAGTGGGGCCAAATCAAAAGAAATAATTTATTGCATCAAAAAAAAACTATACAAATAATTCATAACATTTTCAAAAGAAACAAAATTACATCAATCACCAATATGCATACTTCATTTAGCATACATTAAGATCTATTTTCAATATATTTTTATATTTCATTTTCATTTTAAGGTAGGAATAAAATAAAAGGATAAAGGTCTTAAATTAATAAAAAAAGCCCTCAATTTTAATTAGAAAAACAAATATGTTACATTAAAGTATTTCTGAAAAAGTTTAACATATGAAATAAAATATCTTATTTTTCAATATAAAAATAAGTAAATATGAAACTAAGTTTCTTAAATATGGGTAGTAATTGCAACCATACACATTTCAAAAATACTTTTCTCAACAGGATATCCTTTATTTTTCAGGAACTAACATTGATTCAGCCTGAGATTTACTTAACAGCTGCACATCAAAAATTCCTTAAAACTGAGACCAAAAATAAGATTTAAAAATTATGAAATTTGAAAGTATCATTTTCATTCCATAATTTCAGAAATAAAATTCTTCCAACACAAAAAAACTCATAAAAGTCAATTTTTCAAGTTGCTTAAAATCAATAAGAATACAAAAGTAACAAAATCTGAAGATAAAAATATCAATAACAGTGCCAGATAATTAACTTTTTTATAATTTGTCAAAATAAAATGAAAATAATATATATAGCAGTGTAATAAAAAGAAATATATAAACAAACAATTTTTTCACAAACATGAATACATATATGTAAAAATTCATTTTACACTCCAGTGAATAAGACTGGAATTTTAATTTGACAAATATAAATTGAGCTTAGGCTGCTTTTAGTAACAAATTAGTACTGAAAATCAGAGTCATCAAATAGTGAAAATGTATGTAACACAGTTATCCCATTTAACTTAGAAAGGTTCTAATTCATCATCAGAGCTTTGTACTCCTTCAGGTGTGCCAGGATAAGATAAATTTTGGAAATACTCTATTGCATCTATAGCGCTTGGTACACATATATTGTAAATAGGATGAGTTGGTATCTACACGGAAAAATAAAAAATGATTCATTTCAATGACAATTCTGAACTTTCTATGCAAAACTGATTTGCTAGAGTGCAGGGGTTATTTAATCAAAATATTTCTCATGGTGACATTAATTTGTTCATGATAATAGTTTGTAATACAATAAAGTAAACACTGGAACCTTCAAAAACTTATTTCTATTTCAAGTCACCAAACAATATATTTACTTTTTCACAATAATTAGTCAGTTAATGGATATTTTCAATGAAAAGAAAAAATCTATAAAGAAAATAGCGAAAATGAAGAATAAATTAGTCCCAAACATTGAAATAATTCAGAGTAAATTTCTCCACATCACAAAAAAATGTTCAACAATTCTGTTATATAAAACAACTAATAAATAAAAAAGTTTTGAATTTCAAATATCTTTCAATTTTATTCAAGTATTTTTCATAATAGATTGTCCTATGCCTTTCCTTTTTTATGAGAAAAACAATAACAGCAAAACAAAATGATGAAAAATTAATAAAAATTTTATTTTGCTGTCAGAAAATACATTTATCCTTCTATGGCAGGGGTGGCCATAGAAGGATTTAGATCAACATACCATTTTTTTCTAAAGAAGTGTTTAATGAGGTATAGACGTGCCGTCAAATAATTTTGACTTGTCACATTATTGGGAAAATAAAACTAAATACTCAAAACTCTTTATTTACTATAAAAAAATACTTTTTGCACTGTATAATTGTAAATGTTTTAGTTATATGTGTAATTCAAAATAAAGTAACATTAGTGTGACTTTTGTTGTTGCAGATTGGATGACAAATAACTTATATTAGGATTGTAAGATTTATTTTTCATAGAATACACTTTGAATTTGAGTCATCAGCCTAGCGGTTTCTAAGCAATTAATTATTTTTACTATGGTTCACTTTTTCGACAAGAGTATTTAGGATTTGTTTCAAAATGCCATTTTACAGACGATGTTCTGCATACCACTGTTTCAGAACACAAAACACACACCGTTTTGTCGCCTTTACTAATAATGCCATATTTCTCAGTTCACCAAGTTTGAAACTCTCTGTTACACTTATTATTTAACACTTTTTGTTCTTTTGCAAAACTAACCATGTTAAATATGAGTAACAGCTAAAAATCGTAAATATAACACAAATAAACTTTAAAATTCAGTTGTGTCAACAAAATTGACTGTGCTATACGTAAACAAACTTTGCATCAGAAGCAATTGTAGTCCATGACGTAACTAAGGCAAGGCAATAATAAATGTGTGTGCACCCCACCACCCTGCAATCAACTCTACGTTTGTTAGCAATACTTCATGGTGAACTTTGTTATTTTGAAACAAAATGCAAACTGTTTTAATCCATGGTGTACCCAAAATATTGTGTTGTGTGCCACTGGTTCAGCATCCCTGTTCTATGGGATCTAAATTTGGCACAAAACTGATTTGGAATTTACTTGTGCTCAAATAATAAGCAGACTGTAAAAGAATTTAGAAACAACAGATTTTATTTAAAGTACTTTATTCAAAAAAATTACTATAAGGAATCAATTAGCTATCTCTAAATCAGAACTACCACGTTGTATTAACTTACTTCTTTAATATCAGAAGGTAAATTTTTTTTCTTTCTAATTAATTTAACACAAGTTTACAATTTTCACTAGTGATAAAAGAAAGTTCTTTTTAGGCTGTTAAATTCATTACAAGCAAAAAAATATTTAGCCCTAAAGAATATTGTTTAACTAACAATACTGTGAAAACAAAACAATTATGCCTAAAGAATTTAAAATATATTCAGATTTGTGTCAATTTCATATAAAATGGAATAATTATTGAATAATTAGATAACAAGCAAAAAATATATATTTTTCAGAGCTATATAATCAATACTACCACTTAATTTTTCTAAGCGAGACACATTAAAATATTACAGTTATCAAACAATATAAATATTAACTCACAAGCTCATTATTAGAATTCCCCACAATATAGATGTTCCTTTCTAACCCACTGTAGAAGTGCTGTGCTACAGATAAGCCACTTAGAGCATAGCATGTGTGATAATAATCTCTGCCCCTAAAAATGTTATTAAATATGTATTACATAATTTATTCAATACATATATCATACACATACATGAGAGAGATTTCAGCTTCCTCCCCTTAATAAAATTATTCCTTAAAAGCACTGTTTAAGATTCAAATAAAAGACAGGTAAAATCTATGAATTTGATATATTATCACATACACTGCTGGCCACCATAAACGCAACACCAAGAAAGACAAGAGATAGCACAACAAAATTTATTTTGTAGATAACATGTTGACCAAGTATCAAATGATTAAATTTATAGACTTCTGTGAAGTATGGTTCCTGCCAGAATCAGTATCCAGAGTAGCCGCCATTGTTGGAGATCACTGCTGCCACACGCCTCGTCATTGATTCAAAAAGACTTTTGGATGTGTTCTTGGGGTAAAGCAGACCAAGCAGCTGGGGGTGAAATCTGGATCAATTGTTGAGCAACCATGGACCACATGTTTTCTATCGGCGAAAGATCCGGAGAGCAAGCCGGCCAGGGAAGCAATTCAATCTGGTGATTGACGAAGAACTTGGGACAATGTGTGCCATGTGTGGTTGCGCATTATCCTGTTGAAATATGGGTTTGGCCAAGCTCTGAAGGTAAGGAAGGACAACTGGCTTTAACACCTTGGAGATGTAGCGCTGGCTGTTTAAAGTGCAGGCAATGCGTACTACAGGAGTGCGAGAGTGATATCCAATACCGCCCCCATACCATATAAAGACAACTTCATTCCATTCTGCCACCCACATCCTTCTTTCATCGCACCATTGGAGCGGAGACGTCTGTCGTTCTGCGTCAAGGGTAGACCAAGCAATGGACATCTTGGGGACAGACCACTCTGCTGTAAACGGCGGTGAATGGTACGCGCAGACACTGAATGATGCGTTACAGACTCAATATGCTGTGCTATGGTTCGTGATGTGACTGAGCGATCCGTCACTGCCATGCGCACAATTTGCCCGTCCTCACGTTAAGTGGTGCACTGAGGTGGATGCGATCGACCACGTCGGTCCGTCGTACCCTCCTGCATCCAACAGTCACATATCTGCATTACAGTTCTTTGGTTTCGTCCAACACGACTACCAATTTCCCTGAAAGATAATCCCCAATCTCGGTATGCCACTATCCTTCCTCTGTCGAACTCGGATACTTGATCAAAAGCTGATTGCTGTTTTCTACGAGACATAACTGATCATTTTTTTAAAAAACCACAAGAAAAACACAATTGCCGAACTTGAAATCATCAAAATCTCCAAGCCTTAAATAGTGCTTTGAGGTGGCGCCACATGCGTGCGTGATGCGTGTCTGAGCTGAAATTCTAATCATTTGCATATCTCACCTCCGCTAATGCATGTTGTAAATTTCATGTTATTTGCGTGCTTCCTTCAGGGTGTTGCATTTACGGTGGCCAGCAGTGTAGTATACTGTTCGAATTAATTGGGACAAACTGTAAAGAAAACGATTTTTTCTAAAACTTTAGCTTTTAATCATTAAATACCTTAAGTAAACAGAAAAACTTGTATATTAGTATGAAATATGTCCTCCAGTAGCAGAAATGACCTCTTCAACTCATCTGGGTATTGAGTTTACTTGAGCAGCTCAAATGTTCTTAACTTCATCATTGTGGAACCACACCTGTATAGCACTTTTCATCTTTTATTCTGTTGCTGTGCAACTCATCTTAGCTAAATGATTCTTGAGAATGTGCCATAAATTCTCAATAGGATTTAGGTCAACCTAGGTTAGGTTATCAGGCCAACTAAGTAATTTTATTTTATTTTCCCGCATAAAAGTCTGGACCAATTTTGAATTCTGACAAGAAGCCAAGTCATGTTGAAATGTTCCATCAAATGTTTCCATGAATGCAATAATTCTACTGCATAATATTTATATGTATTTGACAGAATTCATCATGGCTTTAAGAGGAACTAAGCTTGTAGTGCCATTTGTTGTGAAAAAAACCCAAAACATTTGTTTAGAAAGGTGTTTTACAGTTTGTTGGGTATCATTTGGTAACAGAGTTTCAACTTCACTGCATCTAAATACACCCAATTTGCATCCCTGCACAAATAAATGTGTTTTCTCTTTGAAAATCACCTTCTTCTAGACGTTTTCAGGATCAGTATTTTTAGGCTAATGATAAACGTTTTTCACCTCTTTCGGAAATAGAAATTGCTTTTTCCTCAGTCTTGTTGCCTTATAGCTAACTAACAGAAGCCTTTTCTGTAGTTGAGATGTTATAGTTGAGACACTCACTTCAACACCATAATCCAATAAACCCTTTGAAGGTCTTAGCTTATCTTTCTTGGACTTATTTTGCTATTGCTTACTAGAATTTTATCAGTTCTTGGAGTAGTTTTCCCTCTGAGCCCGCATTTTCCTTATCTTTTTGGAAATGATGTTCCAGAGAATCTTGAAATGTTCTTAAAATTCTTGAAACACTTGATTTGGCCACACCAACTACTGTATCTATATCTCTTACAGTCATAGTGTGTTCATTAAGAGTGATTATTCTAAAATGCTTCCTTAGAGAAATATCATCTCAGAACAAGAAAAAGTAATACATGTTACAAGGAATGCAAAATTATACCCACCAGCTGCCAAACTAAAAGACTACCAACTGGACAGTTGATATGCCAAAACCAATCAAACAAGTAAATTATAGTGAAGGTCCGATCAATCACATTAACTTTAGGCAGATATAACCAATTTAAAGGGGTTCGGGACATAACTGATAATCACATACCAACTCGGACAAGAAAAGAATGCTTGTCCCAATTAATTCAAACAGTATAGTATTTATAAAGTTTTAATTCAAAGAACTCAAAAATAAAATAACTTACTTCCCAGGTTTATCAATAAGTCCCCCATGTGGAGCTTGGCAACAAACAATTAAATATTCTTGTAGAGCCTGCTGATTGAATAACCAGCATGTCATATTTAAACTTTCTGGCTCTGAAAAGGTAACAAATGCAATAATAAAGAGGAAAATTTAGGAGTACAACTCATTTTGCATATGCAGATAATTTCAAAATGATCTAGATTTTAAAATGCTTCATAAGAAATACTAATACATCAGTAAATTAAATCATAAATGCTTTTAACTTTAATATAGTCAGCTGAAATCTTATGCAAAAAGCTATGCTACATAAATTGTAGCCACATTTTATAAAAATAAAAATGTTTCATAATTTGTAAATTAAATTTATCTGAGTCATTTCTACAGGCAGATAAAACTAAAGAGATTGCAGATATTATAATACAATTTACTTTATTTTATAATACAATAATTTTTATAAAACAGAATCTGATGAGTGATTTGTGACCTTTGACATTTTTATTTCTATAAAATGCTATAATTATTTTTAAAAAATTAAGTAAATCATGTACTTATTAGAAGTTTAATATTTGTAAGCCTTGTCATCCTAATTTTAATACAATACCATAAGTACAAAAATCTTTATGAAATACTGTACTTATCAAAATTTTCACTCCTTTTTAACTAGAGTAAATGCAATATAAAAGAAAATTAAAGTAAAGATAATTTGAAAAGCAGTAAATATAAAAAGTAATCTAATAATTAACATATTTAAAAGAAAACATGAAAAAAATGTGTTTCTGCTTTTGACTGATAGAATTTTAATAACTGTAAAATCCGGCGTATAACGTGCACCTATACTTTCAAGCTGCTTTAATTTTAAGGAATAATTGCCATATAACGGGCACCCTCTTTTTTTATGAAGAAACCTGAAATGTATGCTAGCAATGCTCTTATGTTTTAGAGCCTATTTGAGGTATTATCAAAGGATTACTTCTAGAACTACAATTCTTTTAGTTCATAAGGCATGTCATTTCTTTTAAATATACAGTATTTCGATATGTGTAGAAGTAATTTTTTTTATGTTCACCTCTTTTGTTATTTTTAAAGCTATTGTTTTAATATCCGGCATATAATGTGCAACCTTAAATTTCGATCTTATTTTTTGTGTTATAAGTGCACATTATACGCTGAATTTTAAGGTAGTTATGAAAATAAGCAATCATCTTTAAAGAAAATTTACTGTAAAGGTACCATTTATTCTAAGATCTATACACAAGTAGACATAAGCATTAAAGCATAACAAATAGCTATATATGCAACTATCAGCTATTATAAAAAGGCTGCAAAATGAAATAAAATGCTTTAATGAATTTAGATTCAGTGGCATAACTCTCATTAGGATTTGCAATTCTGTGGTATATTCTCAATTTTAGTATTACATTATTCAAATTACGGGGACCCAAGATCAGGATTGGACTATTTATGAAAAATATGTCACATTAACTTAGTTGAAACCACAGAATAAAATCGAAAACATAATTAAAAAACTGGTTTGATATTAATATTTATCAAAACAATACTTAATTCATCATAAAAAAAAACAATTGAAAAATAGTGCATAATGAAATTTTAAAAAATTTCCTCATTTCTTGTGTTTTTGTAAATAAGCTTTTAAAAAAACACAGCTCATCCAGCATTTCACCATTCAAACAGTTTCTTATTTTTGTTACAAATTGTCCTGCTGAAAAAAAATGCTTGTTCAGCCTCTACACTAGTACGTTTTATTATCATTAAATAAGAGTATGTTCTTTCCTGGTAGTCACCACATCTCACTCCATTTTCAATAAGAGACATTTCTTCTTGAATTTCTGATGATAGTTTTTCAAATCTAATAGGCTACATTGGTGTATATACCTCTTTGATAACTGGGGAACTAATTCTCAAAAATTTCCTGCTTCCAAGATGATTGCAATGAATTCAATGTGCTGAACACAAATATGACAAAGAAAAGGCTGAATTGGCAATGATTCTTCTGCAAAGCATGTACACATGATTTAGATAAGTTTATATGTGTATATATATTAAAATACATGTTAGATATACTTTAATCTACTTCAGACTTTTTATTTTTTTTGGCCTGTACCTTGTAAAGGTGATATAATAAATACATAATACACACTGCAGGCCATACGAAATGCAACACCAAGAAGTACCCGAGATATCACAGCAAGATTTATTTGGCAGATAATATGTTATACTAAGATCAAATGATTAAAATTACAGCCTTTTGTGACATGTGGATGATGGCAGAATCAGCAGTTAGTATAGCCAACACTGTTGGCTATAACCGCTGCAACACGCCTCTGCATAGAATCAAAAAGGCTTTGGATGTATCCTTGGGGTACAGCAGTCCATGTGGCTTCCACATGTTCTCAGAGTTTATTAGGTCTCACAGTGGGTGATGTATCCTGGGCCAGTCGTTGTGCAAGCATGGACCACATGTTTTCGATTGGCGATAGATCGAGAAAACAAACAAGTCAAGGAAGCAATTCAATCTGATGGGTAAAGAAGAACTCTAGCCATGTGTCATCATGCATTATTCTGTTGGAATGTGGCTGATGGCAAGCACTGAATGTATGGGAGGACTACGGGCTCCGACATCTCAGAAATGCAGCACTGGCTGTTCAGTGTACAGGCAATGCGCACTAGAAGGGTGCGGCAATACCACCCTAAACCATGATACCATATGCAGGACCAGAGTGGCAATGTGTGATGCAACAGTTCAGCAGCCTCTCACCACAGTGTCTCCAGAGATGAGCCCGACCACCATGATGTTGCAAGCAGAAGTGGGATTTATCAGTAAACACAATGTCATTCCATTCTGTTGTCCATGTCCGAAGTTCATCTCGCCATTAGCAGTGCAAACACCTGTAGTTTCCAGTCAAGAGTAAACGAAGCAACGGATGCCTTGCGGACATTCCACTCTGCTGCAAACGGTGTTGAATGGTACAAGCAGACACTGAATAATATGTAACAGACTGAATCTGTTATGCTATGATTTGTGATGTGGCTGCATAATCCCTCAATGCCATGCACACAATCTGCCAGTGATCATGAGCAATGGCGCAACGAGGTGGGGTTTCATCGGCCGTCGTTTCCTCCTGCATCCAGCGATGACAGATCCATATCACAGTTGCTTGATTTCATCCAACACATTGACCGATTTCTCTGAAGGATAATCCACAATCTCTATAGGCTACTGCTCATCCTCAGTTGAATTCAAAAACATAGTCAAAAGACACTCAAAATCTTCCATGAGGCATAAGCAAACAGCGTGAACAAAAAAAGATGCACGAAAAAACAATTGTCGTACTTCAAATTACCACTCTGTTCTCCCCTTATATAGCACTTGCAGGTGGCGCTACAGTCACCCGTGATGTGCGTTTTCACTATAATGCTAATGATTTGCATATTTCATAGCCGCCAATGCATAATGTAAATTTCACATGGTTTTCATCCTACCTTCAGGGCGTTGCATTTCATGTGGCCAGCAGTGTAGCATAACAAAAATAAATAATATAATGCATATATTGCATTACATTAAAGCACATTCATAACACAAAAAATGTAAATATCTCTAAAACAAGAGCCAATCACCTTTTATCAATGTTGTTTTCATATTCAGCACATTACATTTATTCAGGAATAGACATTTTCATTTCAGAAACAATTTCATTCTTGTTCAGTGTAATTTGAGACTTATTTTGAAGAAATATAGTATTAGGATGCAATTATTTCAACAATCAAAATTTATATTTAGAGAAAATATAACAAGCTTGTAATGTCATTTGGTGAAAAATTATTCAAAAAATGATTATAACTGTAATGGCAATGGCAAATGTGTAAATCAGATATAAAAGTATTTTATTTGTGCATCCAGATAATTTCAATCGCAATATTTAACTCAAATTCATACTTAAAGAAATTTCAATCCTTTTAATTGAATGGTTTGGGATCAGAAAAATCCATTTAAATAAATAATTTGCAGTAGTTGTGAAAAAAATAGAAATTTCAGTAAACTTAATTATATGTTCTGTTTTAGTATGCAAAATAATCAAAAGAACATATTACTGACCTAAATGTTTCATTCACTTGTTTCTGCAGATAAAAGGGAATAATGAACAAATCTGAAGAATCTAGTAACATTGCATAATTTTATTTTTAGCTAAGCAGATCAACATAATCTCAATTTGATTAGATGATTTTAAAGACTCCTTCAGTTGCACAGTTTTAAGTTCATTTAGATAGTATCCTTTTATCCAACAGTCTCATTACTGTATATTTAAAATAACTCAAGAGATTGCAAAAAATTTAACCACTTCAAAAATTCCACATATTTAGAATTTTTTCATCACTGAAATCCATGATAAATCAAGAGACAACACAAAACATATTCGGCTACATAATACACACACATTTAATTTTTTCAATATAGGTACTTAAAACAATTCAAGGAGCAACACTTTGCCAGCTTACAAAAGAACTACTGCAAATAAATTAATTGTAAGTTTTCTTAAAAAAAGATAATTTCTAACACAAAAAAATCTATAAACCTTATAGTGGTTATATAATTGAAATTAAATTTATTAAAAGTCAAACTTCCTAAGCAATAAGTAATCACTCATTTTCATCCATGAAAGAGAATAATACATGAGTTTACCTGTTGTATTCAGAAGTCTGTGCAAAAGGGGAAATGATCCACCCTGCCAGAAAGAGTAGCAGCTGTCAACTAATTTATTAGTACGTCCTTGAAAACCCCCTTCATACCTGGTTTGGCGGTTCACTAACCACCGCTAAAAACACAAAATGAATCAATTAAGTATGCACTTGTAAAAGCTTTATTTGATGATCTAGCTAAATCATACTCCAATGTTAAATGCTTAAATGTTCTTACTTATCAAGCAATATAATAATTTAAACTAAACTTTCGGCTTTTTTAATTGGTATTCAATGAAACTATACTTGAATGTAATGTGAGAGTAAAAAGAAATAATTTTATACTTTCCATTCTATTAATCA
This sequence comes from Trichonephila clavata, assembly GCA_019973975.1. Classification (NCBI taxonomy): domain Eukaryota; kingdom Metazoa; phylum Arthropoda; class Arachnida; order Araneae; family Nephilidae; genus Trichonephila; species Trichonephila clavata. The sequence continues at coordinate 30,006 of BMAO01020830.1, read as the reverse complement.
TGCACATATAATTTAGAAAGGTACAATGCAATAACTTAAAATGGATTAATTTTTTTTCCTCAAAAGAAAAAAAGTGGAAATAGATATGAGTGAGAGCTCCATTATAAACCTTTAATGTTTTATTTTCCAATATAGCACATATAATAGAAGGAAAATCTATCACAAAAATTACAACATTTCTCTAACTGAATACAGATCACAGAAAAGAATGTAAAACTAGTAAACTTTTTCACAATGATGCATCACTCTGAATCTTCCATCCTTCAAAGGATGTAAGTGATTGGAGACAATCAGTTAAATCTAAGAAGAAAAAGGCATTGGAACAGAAGCACTAAATAAACAAGCTGTAAGCGATCTCTGAAAGTACTTTATCTCATTTTCTGTTATTTATATTACTAAAAATTTGAAAAACTTATTAAATTTTGAAGTTCATAAATCATTAAAAATTATAAGTAATAGAATAAGTTAAGAATAATGCATTTTTTTATTTGTGGATACATATAAATAAAAAGTCAATAAGTTCATAAAATATTTTTTTTTCAATGGGGCTGCACATATTGGTATTTTAAACCTTAGCAGACCTAGTACATTCCCCAGGAGCTGGTACCACTTTTTAGCGCTGCACCATATAGGCGGTATCAATTACAGCAAGTAATTTTGACGCCCAGTTTCCTCCCCAGAGGGAGGCACCTGAGCTCTTGACGATGCGAACTTTGTACTAGGATTTAATTTTGCCGAGAGCATCCAAGCCAAACAGACACTCTATGGATCTTTCACATGCCGTATAATCATACGACATGGCCACTGTCGATTTTCTGCATCAAGAAAATCCACCGACTTGGGCCGGGGTCGAACCCGCAACCTTGGGTGTAGAAGGCCAGCGACAAACCAACCACGCCACCCAGCCGGCAGTTCATAAAATATGTTTTCCCCTTTTAATTCGATATGTTAAAAATATATATATAGTTCGCGCAATCTTATTATAAGACAAAATTACGGCTTTCAACTTTGTAAATTTAAGTACCATCCATAGCCTCACTAAGTTTCACAAATTTATCTATTCAGCTTAAAAAAACTCAGTCTAAAGACAGCTTTATAACAATACTGGTTACACATGATGGATCAATATACTCCAAATGTTAAATATATCGAGGCTCAAACGCCCTCCCATTGGTATGGTGAGGAAGTTAGGAGAGGGGAGGTGTCAGCTCAGATGTATTCCTCATCACTTGACCATGGTTAACAGTTCAAAGTTAACATTTACTAACTCTCTAAACAAATTTAGTGAATACATCTTTTCATTTTTGAAGAGATGATTTCATTTCTGATAACTTATCTTCACAAAGTTTCACAGCATATTGATCATAGTTTGTTTTTGGATTTGTGTCATAGTGTATTTTAACATTGTATTCCTTTGCAACTGAATTACAGTTCCTACATATCAGGCATAATATTTTATTCTTGTTATGGGCATAAAAATATTGCAGTTCCCCTTTTTCTTGAAAATTATGATGTTCTTCAGTTCTTCTTTTCTTACTCGTCTTGAAGTTTGATTATATTTTTATTAAATAATTTTTTAATTTAATATAAATAAAAACCAAAATCCACTTTCATTCACAAATGATTGAATAAACATTGCACTTTGTCTTGGTCATCGTGGGGACTTTAAATTTTAAAAAAAATTAAACTTCAGCGACCTCTGACGTCTTGCAATTCATATGTCACTGATTGGACACTTCAAAGAGAAATAAAAGTTGCACACGCGATGAATCGTAGCGATATCTATAGCAAATAATATGCATAAATGTATTTAAGAATTTAATACGGATTAATTTATTATAGTAAATTTAAATGAAGAAAATTTAATAAAATATTAAAAATATTTATTTTAAGGCTATTTATAATTAAATAGGATTTTTTTTAAAAAACAAGAAAAGGTAACAGACTAATATGTTGTAAATTTTTTTTAAAAAAATTTACAGAAAAAAAATTTTAAATAAAAAAAACCCTTAAAGATTTGATATTTAAAATGCTGCATGTGGCCCGCAGGCCACGTGTTTGACATACCTGTTTTACAACAACTTTCTTGACTATATCAGCTAGAAATTATATTCATATTTTACTAAATTTTCTCTGATAATCATGAATAAATCGGTCAAATTTATTTTACAATGTTATGTAACTCACCCAAATAAAAAATTAAATATTCTTTCTTTATGTTGATATATCTTGATAAAATTAAAGTAATCATAATTTTAAAAAATTTGTTTTAGGATCAATGTGAAATGTTTCAAAGATGTCAAGATTACTTTTTTTAAAAAATTACTGCTTTCAATTAACCATTAAAATACAATAAAAAATTTATTAAAAATTAAATCTTTGAAAGGAATTCAAAAAAATTCGTTAAAACCAAGTTTATATATTTTAATTTGCATAATTATATGAATGCACAGAAACACATTTTCCCCAATTTGACTGATATAATTTAAAAACAGCAAATGTAAATAATTGAAAATAAATTAAAACTTTTTTATTTTAAAAAGATCACAAATATATATATCACAATTAGGCAAAACACTTTCTGTAAAAGAATGTGTATATTTTTTTCTTATAATTCTATTTCCAATCCACATAATTAACAATACAAATTATATATTCAATGGATTATTTGGAGAAGCATTTAGGTAAAGATAATGAATTTTTAACTACCATAAAATCCGGCATACAACACGCTCTTTTAACACCAAAAATAAAATCGAAATTTACGGGTGTGCGTTTTATGCCAAATATAAAAAAGATAGATTTACAAATAAAAAAAGATACGAGCCTAAAGAAAATTAGACTTCTACATATATCAAAATACTGTTTATTTTACAGATATGACTTACTTTGTGAACTTAAAAAATTGTAATTCTAGAAGTATGCTATTTTTTTAAAAAAAGCCTGGGATAATACCACAAATAAATAACTTAAAAACATAAGAGCACTACATATGTACATTTCTGGTTCCTTCATAAAAAGGGGGTGGGCATTATACTGTGAATAAGCATCAAAATTAAAAAATGTAGCTTGAAAGTATAGGTGCATGTTATACGCCGAATTTTATGGTAAGTTCATTTGATTATTTTTAAATAAAATTATAAAAATTATACTTTTTTGCTTTTAGTAAAATAAATCAATTGTGATAAAGATGATTTTGCTCGGTACAGAGAAAAACTAACTCTAACAATTATAGAAATCTTGTACTTACTAAAAGATTGTGAACATTAATTAAATTTCCTTCTTTCATGAGAACTAGAGATGCAAGACCACAAAATGTGTAACCTCCATGTGCTTCCATGTATGGGACACCTCCAAATCCACCTTCATATGTTTGACATCTGAAACAGATACACAATAAAATGGTTATAGGAAAATAGTGCCTTTAAATGTTTAAAGGAAATGAATTTTTCAAAAACAATTTAAAAAATCACAACAGAAACATATACTTTAAAAACAACATAAACAAATAACATTTCTGTCAATTTCTGAATGGATTTTGTTGACTGATTGTTTCATTAGCATAATACTTAGAGCAAAAAAAGAATATTAGTGATAGTCCTCATAACTTTGAATCATTACACCTCAAATGGCACTCTGCCCTCCTAACTACTTGAATTCAGAATGCACTGGTAGGCTTTTCTTATTATTAGATGTCATTGTTTAGCAAACGATAATCACTTCTGCACAATTGGGGCTATCTCATGATATATTTACCAATATGTAAATTCACAAAAATTACTACCCCCAACTAACACAATGTACAGTGCCTATTGTTGTTTTGAATGCTTTAGTAATGGAATTTTCTTCATGCAAACTATCAAAAAAGCTCTTGGGAGGAAAGACTCAGATCTTTAATTATCTTTTTAATTCTACTGCAAGCACTAGTACAGATCAAAAACTTCAGGAGCAACAAAATTACTTTTGATATTGGTGCAAATGAAGCAACAGTGATAGCCAACAAAAGCTAATCACCTAGATATTATAAAACATCTGGGTTTTTTAACTAGTGCCTTTTTCTGTTACTTCTGCTTTTCAGACTCACAATATCTGAATAAAGGGAGCAGAAATTATGTCTAAATCATCAACACAATACATTCATAAGGCTCTGAGAATGATAAAAAAGTCATGCAGGAGCACTTTTTAAAAATAGCAGTTACATTTTAAGCACTAAAAGAATGTTTTTTATAGTAAAAAATTAAAAGTCAAATCTCAAAATTTTACTTTATCTTTCTCTCTAAATTTTACACTTTCCCACACAGTTTTTTTTTTTCTTTCTTAAATCTTGGATGCAATGTTACAACATTTGATGTATGTATTGTATTTGTAGATCTTTATCCTGTGAACTTCAATTTTGTTAATGGGATCAATGTATTTTATACAGAGACATGAAATAATAAAATAATTTTAAACTTTTATCCTTTTAATTTCCCTTAAGAGATAAACTTGAAATTTGAGTTATACAGAATAAAAGCATACCTTAGTTTTAATTTGATATAGGAATGCAGGTTCTATTGTATATCTATCCTTTTGAAAGATATGCAACAGAATGAACTGATTTATAATGCTGTTCAACATGAGATTATTTTCCTTACAGATACACTTGCATGGCATAGCAAAAAAATAATTTTCTATTTGTATTGGATAAAAAAAAATATTCATTTATCCATTCCAAATAATAAAAAAAGAATATTTGTATTTTTCCATTAGTACTCATTACATTAGAATTAAATTTATACAAAAGAAACAGGGATAGTTTATAAAATGACACTCACTGATGTTATGGGACATTTGACTATAAATTAAAAGTGAAAAAATATAGATGGCACTATCAAATAAATAGAATACAGATGGTGTTTTTGCTTTCAATTTCTTTAAAAATATTTACCAAAAATTGTCATAAGCTACCAGTAGTTTGAGAACGGCAGTTTGACAACTGCTGATCTAGATGATGGTTCTCCAATTCATACATCATATTGTATAACATTATATGATAAATGAGTTGCATGTAACATTTACATATCTTAGTTATAATACCAAAGAGGCCTTCTTGGGCTATTGGTAGCATGGAAACAGCAGTTTGGCAACCACTGTTCTAGATGATGGCTCTCCAATCCATGCATCATATAGTATAACATTAAATGATGCATGAATTGTACAGAACATTCACACATCATAGTTATAACACCACAAAAAGGTTTTTGATATTTCTATTGTAAGCATCCATCTTAAATCTGTATTTATCTTTAACTCAATTTTTAAGAACATAGGAAATGACTAGGGTTTGCAGCCCCGGGATTCCAGAGGTTTTTCAAATCTCAGGATTAAAATAACTATAATCCCAGGATTTAAATTTTGTCTGAAATATACTTTGAAATTTTTTTCAAAGTATTATTGTGAATTATTACAAATACTGTAGTACTTCCTTAAGATAAATTTTGAACAAAGCACAATTAATGTTTGTACCGGTCTCTTTGAATATGGACCTTATGTATTTACCTTTTATTTTAAAAAATTCTATTTAAGTTAGGGTTTGCAGCCCCAGGATCCCGGTGTTTCTTGAAATCCCAAAATTCCGGGATTTAAATAACTAATCCCGGCATTTAATTTTTGTCTAAATTATGTTTTGAAATTTTTTTCTCGTCAAAATTAATACAGAACTTTCACTTCCGAAATGAGACATTGCGCAACATTCATTGCTGTTACCCAGTAATAAAAAAAATTATCTGTTTGTGAATTTTGTCTGATGTTTATAATAAACTTTGATTTTTCTTTTCTGAATCATCAATTATGAATCATTTTTTGAATTATCAATTTAAGTCAATATAAAAGATTTCTTTTTAGATTTCTCTCTCTCTCTTTCTTTTATATATCAAGAGATAACTTCAGAGTTGAGTATATTCTCATAAGCCATTTAAGCTGTTATTGCTGTTCAGATCATCAAAAAGGCATTTTTTCAAAATCCTTTCTGAATATTTAAAGTTTTCAAATTAGCCCATTTATAGGTGAGTTATTCAATGTTTTCTTCTTCTACAAAGAGGTAAATTTAGTACTATAATTTATCATTATAAATATATTTTCAAATTAAATTGCATGTATTAATATTTAAATGTTGTTAAAAATATTTCGAAAAGAGACATTTTTTGAGGAAGCTAAAAGATGGAATTTTATTTGACAGTGAAATATATACATTACATTTATTATTATTATTTTTAATATTGAAGTCTGTTTTTTGAGCATTTTTACTAGAGTTCATTTTAGTGTCATTATGATTAATTTCTTAAGTGATAGGTTAATAAGATTTCTAAAAAAAGGAAAGTATTTTTTCTATGAGAGTTGTATAAGTAGAGAATTTTTTAGATTAAAATTTATGTAAATCCATTCTATCATTTGTACTTGCTGTTTACAGGTATATGTAAGTTTGTTGGGGAAAAAAGTTTAGTTCAGACTTCATAATTTTAATTTTGAAAAATCTGCTTCCTTAGAATATGCAGTTATCAATTCTATAGTTATCAATTCGAAAATTTTATATTGAATCCCTATGCAGTTATCAATTCTAAATATATTAAACATAAAAAAATATGTTTCAATGAAAATAAAATAGGGGCTTTTTATTCTGTTTTAAATTTAAAATAAGATTTTGAGAAATCTCAAACATATCAATTTTTATTTTAATTGGTTTAATTTTTAATGAATTCAAATTGTAGTATTTTTAATGAATTCATTATATACTATTTTTTATTTGTTTTTTATAATGAATTAAGTTTTTTTGTTTCAATAAATAATATTAAACCAATTTTTTAATTATGTGTTTTCAGTTTTATTATGTAATTTCAACCATGCTAATGTGCAAGTATTTTTCATAAATTTTTCAGTCCTAATTCCGGAATTCGGATAATGTAATCCTGAAATCCTGGGACTGAAATTATAGCATAGGATTGCAAACCCTAGAAACGACTATCTACCAGTTTTAACTTATGATGGTCCTATCCGTGCTCCTTTTACTAATAGTCCTTTTGGGGAATTTCTGGTCTTTAAAAATTATTTTATTATAAAACTCCGCTTCAATAAAGAAAACATGATTATTCTAATTAAGACTACTAAGTATAGTCTAAGTTTTCAGGTTAGAGAGAGATAGGAAAGACTGCTATCGGAGCAGAGATTAATCAAATTGAATGTGAATTGTGGATATTTAATATTTGATAATTGAATTACTTAAGGTGACGAATTGTCACTGAGATTAAATCCAGATTAAATAGATAAGAAGTCAAAGTGATCACCTTAAGTAAGTGTGATTAGTATTACAGTTTTCTCATATCTCGCTTATCTTGTTTATTGTCGGCATAGTAATTTATTGGAAGCATCTCTTAGATTGGATCAATTGAATTTGAGTTGTGATTAATATTGTGAATAAATTAGATTGTTTTGTTGAAATATGGCTAGTGTTCCTTCCAATCCTCCCACACCTTTAGGCAGTCAGGCAAGAACATTACAAACTAAGTTGAACAAGGCAATTTAGATGTAAAGTATGTTAAACAATACATAAAGATTTATAAGAAAACTTTGAAGGTTTTCTTCCATATAATTGCTATTTATCTTTTAATTTCTAAAAAAAATTAAAAACTCATTAATAACTGACATTTTATCAAAAAAATTACAATACTTGCATCTTTTTCCTTTTTTTTCTAGCACAAAACTTAATATATATATAAATGGATTATTTCATAAATAGTAACAAACCTTGATACCCAATGTGCAGTATTTTTTATTAATTCTTGAGACCATAAGCTTGTTAACATGGCAACAGATAATGCACAATAAACTCCTCTAGAAACAGAAAAATAAACCAATATGCAGATAAGGACAATTCAAAAAGATAAAAAAAAAACACTTATCATTTCAAAGAAATAGTTATTCTAAAATATTTATCAAAAGAAAAAGATTAAAATAGTATAACACACAAATAAAATATTCATATGTTCTTCCCAAATTCATATCAAAATTAAATTATTTCAAGCCAATTTATAATGTACTCAAATGTGCCACTACAAAAATACTATTTTTGTTTTGCCCTCCACGCTTTTGAATATTTTTATAACTAAATGTACTGCAATGATGAGATGTACACAATAAATATGCATGTTAAATTATATCAATTTCCCCTGCCCCCAATTGTTTAAATACATAAAAAAATGATAATAATACTGTACAAGTTATTTTAACAACTGAAGGTTTTTAACTAACTCTACTTGCAAGCTTGACTGAGAATAAGAGTTATATTAACAAAATTTCTCTATAATGCAACACAAGGGCTATTGGTGATGGACCTTGGAATTTGAACCTCAGTCAAACAATGAAGACAACACCTGAGCTGGCACTCATTTCCTAACTACCACACCACACAAACAGGAGGACATTCAGCCTTAACAGATTTAATATGCAACAGCTTCCTCTACACGGTGGGTCTTCAGCAGCACCAGAACTCAAAACCTTGACACTCGAGATGAGTTTTTGACCATAACCACTAAGCTACCATGGACACGTTTGCATGCTTGAAGATAGCTTACAAGTCTTGCATAGTTAATGGTAACAGTTGCTAACATAATGCATTTTATGCATTAAGAAGCATACAGAACTGTGTTTGCAAATATTTTTAAAGTTATTAAAATCATCAATGTTTAATTTGTCCTTTTATTACTTCGATATTCAACTTTTATAAATTAAAAATTTTATTGTTTTAAATTTTATTACCATACAAGCTCTCTTTTATATATATGACCATTTATCTTACCTAAAACAAGAAAATAAAACTATATGACAATTATTTATGTGCTTACCAATATTGTGAGTATTTACGTAATAAAAAACAATCACCTTATATCACTTTCAGATCCTTCATGCATTCGAAATGAACCATCTCTCTTTTTTAAACTGAACAAGAAATTTAAGAGTTTTGCCCTAAATAAAAATAAATACATGAAATATACTCATAAAAATACAAAGAATTTTTCAAAGAACAATTTTAAAAAACTCTTCATATATTTTTTTTTTCACAAGCAGTACACTTAACGTAAAAAGCCAATTGAAAAGTACATTTCAAGGAATTGATTTTACTTTCAAAAACAAGAAATCGGTTCACAAATTATTATATAAAAATTTATGTAATGTTTTAAAAGTTAATAAAATCTGGGGAAAAAAGGTTATACTAAAGCATAACATTTTATAGTAAATAATTAAAATAAAGGCAAATACAAATATAAGAATGTAAGTTGTACGTAAGAGAGGTAAGGTTTAATGAAAACTTAATGAAAGATTACAAGAACTTAATGAAAGATTACAAGAACATTTGAAAAACATGAAATTGAACAACAATCAATGTATAACAGGACAATTTTGAGATAATTATTCAAGATAGTATAAAGTTATATAGTATATTGTTAATATCTTCAGAACATATCAGCAATGTACTGCAATTAACTTATAAATAATATTCTAGTAGAAAGTGAAAAATAATTATGATTTTTTTTTCCATTTGTTTCAAGTCATCAAATAGATATTTAATCTTGCAAGAGGCATTAAAAATTTTTAAGAAAATATAAGACTTGCCTGTCAATAACATCATATGCTTCTTTACTTCTAAGAATACAAAGAGCATTGACAGCTGCATATGTAGGAGCCAGGTGTGGTTCTTGACCTGGACCTCCTAAAAACATATTACAAGAAATGCATTAATTTTTTTAAAAAAATAGAAATACTTCATTAATTTACTAAAATCATGACAATTTTACCTCCAAATCCACCTTTCTCATGTTGACATAAGCTCAAAAATCCCGCAACTCTAAAAAAGAAAGAGAGAAAAAATTATTTACATCAAATCCCTAAATAATTATCTTTTATATATTCCTCCATTATAAAATTCTTGCTTTATATTCCTCAATTACATAATATATATTGCACAGAATATTTTGCTAAAGGTATTTAATCCCTCTGGTGTTTCTTTCCAACATATAAAGTCTTCAAAAAATAAACACAGTTTTAAAATCAATCACAATAAATGAAAGGAACCTTAAGTTTAATATATTAAACTGTAAGCAGAAACTTTAAAAAAAATTTAATCGATCCTAATAATATAAATTTTTAATATAAATATCAATAAGTATTTAAATAAGACTGAAAAATTTTAAAGAAATTAAAAAGTTCTTAAAGAATTCTTTAAGAAAAATTAGTATTTTTAATTATTTTACCAACATATGTATAATTTGAAAGGGGAAAAAAACAGATTAAAAATTGTTATTACACATAAATATATATTTTCAACTCTTTTCTAAATATTTAGTTATATTACAGTAACCATTTGCTGATGCATTTAATAAAGAAAGCAAAAGTAATTACTGAGATTTTGTTTCACAAGGAATGGGTTCATTTAAGAGTTCAAGAGAATGCAGTAACCAATAACATAACCATGTCCGACTTGAATCTAGCACCTGACACAGAAATAAAGCAAAATTAGAAAAGCATGATTCAATAGAGCATAATTTTTTTCATATGTAACAAACATATGTATAAAAAAAAACAAAGAATTATTAAAAAGATCTAGATTCTTTCCAAAACAAGTCAATCTATGTCACCACATAATCACTCAGATATTAAAATCACTCACTGCACATAATTGCAAAATTTATTTTTGTGTAAATCTACAAATACATAAAATGTAACCAAAGCTTTGACAAAAATTAGATTATTTTTTATGTATTTACACTACTCTCAATTATTCAACATCTATGTAGCATTTTACTATCAATGATAATGCATGTCTCACAAAAGAACAAAATATTAAACCAAGATTATTAATATTACTGACTTCCAATGAGATAATATTCATTTTTGATTATTATGTCAAATTAAAAAGCTTCATTAGATTGAAATCACATCAAAAATTTTAAGCATCATCTTTTTTAATATAATCCTGTCTCTATTGTTAACATAGCTATGATTTCATTACTGTTTTCAAACATGTTTAATTGTTATAGAAAACAACAGAAACAGAAAAATGAATTTTTTTATAATGGAAATAACTTACTACTAAATTTTAAAACAAATTTCATGCTTTGGATGCATAGAGATGTAATGATATAGTATATGATATATAGTAGTATATGATAGCTTAATGTAAATTTTCATTTATAGAAAATAAAACAAAGTTTATCCAAATTAGAAATACTTTCATTGGGAGAGCTACTAGATCAAATCCCATTTTAGTCCACAATAATATTTATTACCAACTTGGTGAATTAAATTTATTGTTGCAGTTATAACAATAATTTTTTTTATTTCTAATAAGGCTAATATTTCTAATAAGATTGGTGTTTAACCATTGCAAACCTAGTACATTCCCTGGGAGCCGGTATCTCTTTTTAGTATAGCACCATATAGGTAGAATACCAATCACTGTAGGCAATTTTGATGCCCAGTTTCCTCTCCAGGGGGAGGCATCTGAGCTCTGACAATGCGAAACTGTACTTAGGAATTTAACTTTTCTGAGAGTACCTAAGCCAAACAGGTACTCAAGTAATCTTTTCCATGCCGCATAATCATGCGACATGAATGCTGTCGATTTACTGCATCATGAAAATCCACCAACTTGGGTCAGGGTTTAACCCGCAACCTTAGGCATACAAGGCCTGACAAAAAAATTAACAAGTTCAATACAGGAAAAAGTACTATTGACAAGATGTGGAATAAACTAAAATTTTATTAACTACTGCTTCTATTGCATTTCAGTTTGATAATTTCCAGTAGTACAGAAATGTTATTTCTCAGAAACCAAAATTTACATTATGTTACAATAATAAGATTGAAAACATCATGTACAAGAAAGAATATGCAACATGAAAAATTATTAAAACTGAGATATATCACATTTAGAAAAATTTGGATCTTAAATACAATTATATTACACAAAACAATGAGAAACTTTTGAAACAGTAAAAGTGCCTTGCAGTTGTTCGTTTTTCTTTTTTGCTCATCTCTCTATACAAGGATTGAATTGTGACCATAAAACTGAGAAGTCATGGTCGTGAACTCATGACCAGCATTGTTCAGTTATTAATTTAAGTCTTGATGCTACTAACAACAAACCATGTAGAGGGGCTGATATATGTTTAAATCTGTGGTGGCTCAAAGTTATGTTGGCATGGTTTTGAAATTTGGAAAAAGAGATATCATCCTTGTTACCTGACCAAGGTTCAAAAATATGAGGTCTGTCACCAATAGCCCTTGGGTTGCTTTAGTGCAATGATCATTAAAAAAATCAAATTTAAGGATTGAATGATCAAACTGCTCTTTGTTATTCTGGAAAACTTAAGAACCAAACTTACTTCTAATATATTAGTTTAATGAGAAGTTCTTTTTTCCCATTAAGAATATTTAAATCACTTATTATCTAGTCATTGCAACCAATTTTCCTTTATTCTTCAAAATATTCCCTTAAGTGTAGATGGATTACAGCTTTTAATATAACAATTCAAATTGAATGTAATCAATACAGAAAAAGGATGACATTTTCAACATATCTTTATACTACATGTTTCAATATTTACATTAAAATTGAATAGATGTATATAAATAAGATGAGAGAGTTCAGAGAGTTCAAACTTAAAAATAACATTTTGTTAAAGATGGCATTTGAACAATTATACCATAAGTTATACACAAACGTACTTGATTGATATTCTTAAGTAAAAAAAAGCTGTCCTTGAATATATGTCAATACGTGCCAAATATTTCTGTTACAAGTAATGTTAGAAATGTGTTACTAGTAATGCTATTTATCATTGTCATAGCTAACTTTATCCACATTAGCAGCAATAATCTATATATATAAAGGAGAAAAGCGACTCACTCACTGACTGACTGACTGACTGACTGACTGACTGACTGACTGACTGACTGACTGACTGACTAATCACGATATCTCCGGAACTATTCAACCTACAGACTTGAAATTTGGTACACATATTCCTTTCATAGAGTAGACGTCAGCTAAGAACGGATTTTTCGAAACTCGAAACGCAAGGGGCGTTACGGGGGTTAAGGGGCGATATAAATAATTGCTTCCATGTTCAAACTACTTGATGTACAATCTTGAAATTGGGTAAGCAGATTCCTTTCAGAGAGTACAGATCCGCTACAAAATGAGTTTGGTGAAAATCGACCCCCAAGTGGCGTTGCAGGGGCTTAGGGGGCGTTATAGATAATTATTTCAATTTTTAAACTATTTGACGCACTGTCTTTAAATTTGATAAATAGATTCCTTTCGTAGAATAATAATCAGTTACAAAACAGGTTTTGTGAAAACAGACTTCTAAGTGGCGTTGTGGGGGATTAAGAGGCGTAATAGATAAATATATCCGTTTTTAAACTACTTCACCTACCTGCTTGAAAATTCGTAGGTAAGTTGCTTTCCTGAAGTAAATATCCGCTACAAAATGGGTTTTGGGAAAATTGACCCACAAGGGGTGTTGCGGGGCGGAGGGTTTAAGGGGCGTTATAAATTCCGATTTTTAAGTTACTAGACGTACAGTCTTGAAACTTAGTAAGCAGATTCCTATTCATAGGGTAGAGATACGCTACAAAATGGGTTTCGTGTAAATTGCCCCCAAGTGGCGTTGCGGGACTTAAGGGGCGTTATAGATAATTATTTCCATTTTTAAACTATTAGACGCACAGTCTTTATATTTGATAAATAGATTTATTTAATAGAGTAGAGATCAGCTATAAGAAAGTTTTGTGAAAACAGTCCTCTAAGTGGCGTTGCAGGGGATTAAGTGGCGTAATAAATAAATATATTCGTTTTTAAACTACTTGACCTACCTGCTTGAAAATTGGTAGGAATGTTTCTTTCATGGAGTAAATATCCGCTACAAAACATATTTGGGGGAAATTGACCCCCAAGGGGTGTTGCGGGGGTGGTGGTTTAAGGGGCGTTATAAATTCCGATTTTTAAGTTATTAGACGTACAGTCTTGAAACTTAGTAAGCAGATTCCTCTCATAGGGTAGAGATACGCTACAAAATGGGTTTCGTGAAAATTGCCCCAAGTGGCGTTGCGGGACTTAAGGGGCGTTACAGATAATTATTTCCATTTTTAAATTATTAGACGCACAGTCTTTATATTTGATAAATAGATTTATTTAATAGAGTAGAGATCAGCTATAAGAAAGTTTTGTGAAAACAGTCCTCTAAGTGGCGTTGCAGGGGATTAAGTGGCGTAATAAATAAATATATTCGTTTTTAAACTACTTGACCTACCTGCTTGAAAATTGGTAGGAATGTTTCTTTCATGGAGTAAATATCCGCTACAAAACATATTTGGGGAAATTGACCCCCAAGGGGTGTTGCGGGGGTGGTGGTTTAAGGGGCGTTATAAATTCCGATTTTTAAGTTATTAGACGTACAGTCTTGAAACTTAGTAAGCAGATTCCTCTCATAGGGTAGAGATACGCTACAAAATGGGTTTCGTGAAAATTGCCCCAAGTGGCGTTGCGGGACTTAAGGGGCGTTACAGATAATTATTTCCATTTTTAAATTATTAGACGCACAGTCTTTATATTTGATAAATAGATTTATTTAATAGAGTAGAGATCAGCTATAAGAAAGTTTTGTGATAACAGTGCTCTAAGTGGCGTTGCAGGGGATTAAGTGGCGTAATAAATAAATATATTCGTTTTTAAACTACTTGACCTACCTGCTTGAAAATTGGTAGGAATGTTTCTTTCATGGAGTAAATATCCGCTACAAAACATATTTGGGGGAAATTGACCCCCAAGGGGTGTTGCGGGGGTGGTGGTTTAAGGGGCGTTATAAATTCCGATTTTTAAGTTATTAGACGTACAGTCTTTAAACTTAGTAAGCAGATTCCTCTCATAGGGTAGAGATACGCTACAAAATGGGTTTCGTGAAAATTGCCCCAAGTGGCGTTGCGGGACTTAAGGGGCGTTACAGATAATTATTTCCATTTTTAAACTATTAGACGCACAGTCTTTATATTTGATAAATAGATTTATTTAATAGAGTCAGCTATAAGAAGGTTTTGTGAAAACAGACTTCTAAGTGGCGTTGCGGGGTATAAGTGCGTAATAGATAAATATTTTCGTTTTTAAACTACTTGACCTAGCTGCTTGAAAATTGGTAGAAATGTTTCTTTCATGGAGTAAATATCCGCTACAAAACGGGTTTGGAGAAAATTGACACCCAAGGGGTGTTGCAGGGGGTTAAGGGCAGATATAAATAATTATTTCTATTTTTAAACCATTAGACTCACAGTCTTGAAATTTGGTAAGCAGATTCCTCTCATAGGATAGAAATACACTACAAAATATGTTTTGTGAAAATTGACCCCTAGGTGGCGTTGCGGGGGTTCAAGGGGCGTTATTGATAATTTTTTTGCATTTTTAATTAATTGGACGCACAGTCTTCAAATTTTGCTAAGCAGATTCCTTTCATAGAGTGCAATTCCCCTACAAAATGGGTTTTGTGAAAACAGACCCAGAAGTGGCGTTGCGGGGGCTCAAGTGGCGTTATAGACAATTATCCCCATTTTTAAACTGTTAGATGTACAGTCTTGAAATTTGATAAGCAGATTCCTTTCGTAAAGTAGAGAACCGCTACAAAATGGGTTTTGCGAATATCAACTACCAAGTTTAATTTCGGGAGTTTAAGAGGCGTAATCGATAAACATTTCCATTTTTAAACTATTTGATCATCCTGCTTGAAAATTGGTAGGCATGTTCCTTTCATGGAATAGAGTTCCTCTAACAAAGAGTAAAATGAAAATTGACCCTAAGGATGTTTGCGAGGGGTCAAGAGGAGTTACAGAAAAAAATTAATGTTTTTAATTGTTAGACCCGTATACTTGAAATTTGTTAAGCATGTTTCTTTTGTTGAATAGAGATCCACTAAGAATGTATTTTAAGCAAATCAAGTTCTTAGGGGGGGTGCAGGGGGTTACTGGGACGTATTGACAAAAAAATTACTTTTTTCGAGCTACAAGGACTATAATAATGAAATTTGGTTTGGATTTTTTTGTGTTGAATTGAAATCCTCTAAGAGCGGTTATTTTGGAAAACGGCTCTCAACGGGATTACGTGGATATTGATAGTAAAACTTCTTTTTTTCTGTTAGATTTAGACTTGAAATTTGGCTTGCATGTTCAATTTACGGAGTAGAGATCCACCAAAAATTGGTTTTGCGGGAATCCACTTGGTTTTTGGGGTTACGAAAGAGCAAACATCATTCTATACTTCAATTTTAGAGATTTTTAGAAAATACAAATTAGATGAGTTCTGCCCTTTTTTTTTTGCGACAGTTAAAGGTATAAGTATATTTTCAATACAATCGAATTCTTAATGCTTCGATATCAATAATTTATACATATATATAAGCAGTAAAAATTTATAAAACATCATGAAATACCCAGCGAAGCGGGCGGGTAACAGCTAGTATTATATATAACACTTTATATTATATTTCACAGAACATTTAACTAACATATATTAACAATAATTTTTAAGGCAATTTAACTTGCCATACAACAGCATACAGCATACACAGAATGGAGAGGTATATTCCAAAAAACACATACATGAAAGCATCAAAGGGTAATCTCTATGGTAAAAATTGAAAATTTATTGGTCTATGGGAGGTTTGAATACCCAAATCCTATCTTTGTGTACATCACTGTCATATAAAATATCTTACTTGCAATGAATTTGGCAAATGATGAAGCCCTTTTTTCAAAAACTGTACATGTATATCTCTGTATAGATCAGGGCCCCTATAAAAATATTTAATGACATGAATCCTAATATATCAAAATATAAAACATTTATGCATTATTCAATTACAACAACACATCCTATAATAAATGTCATTTTTTTTTTACTTTTTTTTTTTTTTTGGTATTACATTTAAAAAGTAATCATATAATATCTAGGAGCTAAAGATAGTCGAGGAATTATATTTAAAAGTATAAAATAAATAGAAGAGAAAACTTTTCCTTAGATGAAAATCTAAATTTGTGTTTATAAAGATGAAATTTTAATATAATTAATTAAGATTTTTCTATACTTTGAGCCTTTATACAATCAATAATCATATACTACATTTTTAAAATCTAATAAAGTAAATAAATAAAGAAATATTATTAAACAGTATAGGTCCAAAATAAGATAGCCATTGTAATACAATAATATTATATATATAAATATATACAGTCAACTCTCAATAATTCAAAATAGGAGGGACAAATGAAAAACTTCGAATTATCAAGAAGGTAGGGAAAAACTACCAAAATACACGAAAATAAATTTTTTTCTTTCACATTTAAATTTAAAATATGTAATAAAACAACAATTGTACAAATGTATTAAATTATTTTAAAGTATTATTACAAGGTACATATTATACAATAAAATATTATACAAAAGTTAAAAGTTCTGTATTAAAAGAATACACTTATGCATTAAAAACAATTATTAAAAGAACACATACTGTACATCAGGGGAGGGCAACCTTTTAGCTGTGGCGTGTTTAACGAATCTACCCGTATTATTCAATGTGCCACACAGTAGGATATTTTTAAAACAGTTCGATTCTAGTGATAATGCATGCAGAATTAGAGAATAGAGGTAAATAATTTAGATTTACAGTTTTATTATGTATTAATTTTGCATCATTTAAAGATATTTTTAATATAAAAATAAACAGCATAAAATCTAACTGTTTCTTCAACAAAAATATAAAAAAAATTTTAATTGTACAAATTTAATTTTTAAACATTTTTATTAAAATAAGAAATAGACAACTTAAAATATAAGTATTTCCCTTCATTACAGTTAATAAAAAGATAAATAAAAATTTTATTGCAAACCTAGTGATTGCACCATTCTACTTTCACATAGCAAAATTAAGGGTATAAGGCACTTTGAATTTTAAAGGATTCTGAGCATTCAGTTGTTATACAATTTCTTTGTGGACTCGAAATAATTTTCATATGAGGAAAGATTTCTTTACCTAGATATGAAGCACCAAAAGCAGAAAGCAGAGTGTGTGCAATTTTTTCTATTCAAACAATAAAATTTTTTCAGAAAAGACATTTAATAATTTACAAAATACAGCTGGAAATTTATCTTTAGAGTTATCTTTCGAATTTTTTTGTAATTTCGTAAAAGTCCATAATTTCTGAAAACGTTTGTCAAATAAGATCCAACACAAATTTACCAACTTCCATCCTTTCAAAAATTAAGAAATTTGTAGAATTGTGCAGAGTGCCACTGAAAATTGTACCACGTGCCACTGCCATAGGTTGCCGACCCCTGCTGTACATAATTAATCTTGTTTGATAAAAAAAATGTGTTTAATCTGTTAACGGTTCCCTCAGACACTGTTTCCCAAACCATTGGTTCTTAAAGTCAGGGTCCAATTCAGCTCATGCCCTATTTGGTACCACATGCCATAAGTAACACAGATTAATCATAAAACGTCATGTCACTCCGAAGCAAAATACACAATCCTATGCCTCTCTTCTTCACAATAGCAGGTCATCCTTTCTGAACACATGTATAGCAAGGCCACGTGCTAAACAAAAGATGTAGATGGCTGACAACAGGTGTGGTTGGTCAATTGTCTACTTAAAGGATTGAAAACAATTCAAGTGTCTTTTCACCTGAGAAACCTGAAAACACTAAAAAGGGGTAGCAGACAGATGGTCCTCAAAGGGGCTACATTACAGGGGAGACACGCAGAGACAACACAACGCAAACCTTGTAAGCCTGAACCTGTTTGCTACAGGACTTTACATGATAGTGAGTGTTCAAATTGTCGAGAGTTTTATAAGATAACTTCGAATTATAGCATGTTGTAGTTTGGCCAGCCGCAGATTTTACTTCGAAATATTGAGTGAACCAAAATGTATTGTTTTAGTTCAAAATATCAAGAGTTTTTCTAGAGGCTGAGCTTGTACGAATTAGCAAGAATCGACTGTATATATAGCATTCTAACAATATTTAACAGTAATCTTTCTTACTTTGGATCCATCGATATGGTATGCCGGAGAACTTGAACGCATCTGTTTACCGAGTCTTCAACTTCCCACTGTAATTAAAAAGGAATAAGGAATCTTAAAATTAAGAAAAATAATAAACATAATCATAGGTATAGTAAATTACCAAGTAATGAAAAATAACCCCAATTCATTCCCAATTTCTTAAACAAGAATTAGTTTTTCAAAACAGATATAAATATCAATTTGCTTAAAATGGGTGGTTTAAAGACATATTGTCTAAGAAATGAGTAGATCAGACACATCAGATCCAAGCATGCTCTATTTGAAAGATATTTCATTTTCTATCCAACCAGGGAAATGTTGAACTAAAATAAAGATATTTAACAGAAATTATTGCTGCATACAATTTTGAATTTCTCTGTTTGAATGCAAGCCCAATATATCATGAAAGAAAGCACAATGGAGAACAAAATATTGTTAATATGCTATCATACAATAAGGATGACATGGATGATAAACTAAGATATCTGATGAATAAAAAAATCAAACAAAATACTATTTTAAACCATATCTTGCAATATGCTATGCACATCAACATTACATTCTAAATTTTTTTATGAAAAAATAAATGAAATGCAGTCTTAATTTAATTAAAGGATGGTTCACAATTTGCTCTACTAATTCGATCCTATTTTGGTTCACACTTTGATGTGAAGTTTTTTTCATCACCAAACTGGGCAAAAGGTTTGCCAGAATGGAAATCCTATTTGTGAAATACCACAAAATTTAAATGATATTACTTTACTTCTAGAAAACACAGCATCTAGTGTCCATTTTGTTCTTTTTTACACTAAAATTGAAATTTTCATCAAAAAATTAGAAGAAAATCTGCATACACTTCTGCATAAAAGTAATTCCATTCCTTTTTCATTAAAAAGTTGGAATTTTCATCTGAAAGGAGGAGAAAAACTTATTACTTTTCACAAAAGGTTTCATAATGCCATAACCGAAGAATTTTTTGTCGTAATCAGGAAAGAGAAAATCTCCATAATTTTCATCAAAATGATCATTTCAATCTTTCCTACACTTAATTGGAATTATAGAAATGGATGTTTTTCACAACAAACTTTACAGTGGGCAAAATAAAAATTTCTGTTTTCTTTTTTTTTATTCAAGTCAAACTCCAGTTGTGGAAAGAAAAATATCTGCATAATTTTCATAAAAAAAAATTTTAAAAAAAAACATTTTGTTATTTTTTGCAATATTTATAAATAGTTTCACTGTAGTTTAACGAATGAAGAAGAGTTTTCATCTTTTATGACAGACTTCAGTTGTGCATGATTTTTGTTTAAAAACCCTCCATTTCATTTCATTTTCATGGAATTGAATAGAAAAACAGAATAAATTTAACAAAAATTTTAACAGTGTATAATGAAGAAATTTATTTGGTTTTATTGAGATGGGGTAACTTAGCTATACCATCTGGGATTAGAAGCAACAACAGAAATTTGTTTCCCTTTTTTTTTATATCTAAATTGAAATTGTCAGATAAGAGAGAATCTACATGCTGTTAATCAGGACAGGGAACAGCTTTAGTATCGCCCACCCATCCAATTTGGCGCAAATGTATTGAGGCGCCAAGGACGCCAAACCACGCCAAAGACAGAGTTTTGAAAACAGGGTTGCCGAGGAAACCCCGTTTCCAAAAATCTGGTTTTCTCCGGAAGCAGAATTGATGCTCTTTTCTAAAAGCTAAAAATTGGAAGTTGTGAAACCATTAGCCTGTGCAATTATATTTAATGCACAGCTTCCAGAGTGAGGGACGACCCCAGCAATTTTGCTTGATGTCAATTCTACATGATCTAAAACTTGTTCATGTACGAATTGACGCCAGTCTGCTAAAGTTGCAGAAAAAAAGCCAAAATCCCGCTCGATATCGCAAGTTTTTGTGTCTGAAATTAAGTGCTATGTTAAAAGTAAAATATCCTGCAAATTTAATTTGCTGAAGGAGAACCTATCCTTAACGATTTTTCTGCTCGGCAATTCTTACACCTCCAAATGCTTCCATTTGATGATTTTTTTCGCTTAATTAAGCTGCATGGTTCCATGCATTTTGCACAGTTCAATTTATCTTTTAACAAACCATTCTTCATTAAAAAATTTCGAAAAATGTCTTGTTCTCTAAACAATGCGAAAAAAAAGTACTGGTTAGCAATACCTGGGTTACCACTTTTTTTTTTATTTGAAAAACCCCACGTTAATTTATGATTTAAAAAAAAGTTGAAATTTAACTACGACGTTGCTCAATGCCATGCTTAACAAAGACCCAAAATTCGTGATGGCAAAAACTATTTCAGAGAAAACACGTGCTATTCCACTTACCTACTAACCACACGAGGTCTGACCAAGAAATGGTCCCCATGATGCGCGCTCTCGGTATTGTAAACTTAAGAAAATGCGCCAAGATAGCCAAATAAAGCGAGTTTCTTTTAAATGGGGGCCGTCGTTTATTACAACTTAGTACTTTTGCCTACGTCACAAGCCATGACGTATTTGAGTGTTGGAAATTAGTGTTACCACAATTCCTCCGCTATGTTAAATAGTCCGAAAAATAATTTTTTCTTTTTAAAGATTGCATCAAAAATATTAATTTTTAATATTAGTTTCGGCATAATTTTGCATTAGAAATTTTGAAACAGTCTTTGAAGACTGTTTTTAAAGTAGTAAGAGGTATTCAAATATTAGAAATTTGCAAGCATATAAGTATACACGCTAAAAGAACAACTCTAGTAGACATTACTCTTTTCTTTCTAAAAGAAAATTTCTAGTTTTATATTTTAAAGAAGTTGATATTTTTATAATTTAGGAAACCCTGTTATTCAAACATAGAATAGAAAATCATAGAAATTTTTGAGAACAGTATTGAATAAATAAGCTTATTATTTTAAGTAGTTATATGTTATTCATTATTACACATACTGTATTTTCTTTACTATAAATTTACTTTTAATATGTTCTATATATGTTATGTTTTTATCTTATTTTATAATTTTACTGTAAAACTATTTTCCATTATAACTATAAACAGTTTTTTGACTATTTACTTTAATTATATTTTAATTTTTGCTTGTTAAAATTAGTATTCAATATATGCAGATATGCAAATAAAATTGGAAAAAATAAAAAACTTATTTCAACAAAAAAAAATTATGCATTTTTCTTGATCCTGTTTTGTTTTTGGAACTTTTGTGATGAAAACATTTTTTTTTTACCTTAGATTTTATTGCTTCAATAATTTCGCATGGTTCAAATTAAGTATGCATTCTCAATTTTTATAAGCAACTTTAAGTTTTTGGAAGAAATTTTATTTAAGAAGATAGCACATAATATTTTACATACATTTGCTCTCTGAATTTGTCCTAAATAATTTTTTTAACTTTAAAATATGTCAATTTCACAAGGATGCATTTAATCATATAATTTACTATTGCAATCGTTGACAGTTACTATTAACATCAATCAATTAATAAATTGTTAGATAATTTCATTGACATTTTGTACACTTGTTTCAAGTTTATAATATTTTAATCAATATTTAAAGATTAGAAATGTTATATTGTTTGCGATACTGAAGATGTGCGTGTGTGTGGTAACTCTTCTCTGTACTTCCACACCACAACACATCTAGAATAGGGATTTAACAGTCAAATTCAATTGGCTTAAGTGTTATAAACCCTTGCATACTAATTTTTAAAAATTTATTAAAAAATGAATACCAATGCAGTAAATTCGATAATTTTTCCAATTAAATTTTATTATTAAAATCAATGTCATTATCCTTTTTTAAAAGCTTTTATTTAACTTACAATGTATGCATGTATGTAATTTGTTCGGGTGGAATCTTGCAACTCAAGTTTGAAGCTGATATCATCCTCCCATTGAGCTGAAATTTTGTATACACGTTTAGTTTGGATGACAATGCATGTTTTGACCATTTATATTCCAATATTAAAATTAATTAAAAAGATATTAATTAAAAACGTTAAACTAGTTTTGGGCGCCAACTTGGATATATCTGCATTGTTGTAATAATTTTATTGTTACAACAATGACAAAAGTTGGCGTCGAAAATCGGTTTTCAGCCAAACTGGAATTTTATAACGTTGCGCTATTGACTGTATTAATTAACTTTGTCTAAAAAATAATTACATCTCTACGACGTAAAAATAATTCTAAAACGTATGCAATTTTTTTTTTTACAAATTTCTATCTATTTTCTTGGATTTAAATTCAAAACAAAAAAAATAGAGCTATTTTTCAAGTAGATTGGTACATTGTATACCTTTCTCAACGCTGCCAAGTTAAACTGAGATGGAGTATTATAGAAATTCTAACTTTAATCTATGAAGCTCAGACAAAAATAACTATAGAATCGGAAAGATCATTTATTTCGTCCCGATACGGTATAATGTTTTTTACAAAATAATAATATTTGTATTTCTTACGATTTTTTTTAAATAAGTCAAAATAGATGCGTTTTTATGAAATAATGTCTAAATCGACGCACATGAATTTTTTTTGTTTAAATGAATCGACATTCCGTACTAAAACAGCTCATAATTTGCTCTTTTAGAATCAGTCATTTAAAAAATAAAATGTTGAAAACTTTTTTTAACGATTTTTCAAAAAATACTCAAAATTTTAATATTTAATAACTTTGTCATTTATGAAGAAAATCTCATAAACTTTTTTTTTCGTGTGTAGGATAATATTACCCAAGATCTGTACGAAGATTGAAAGAATTGCTTAAAATTTACGGATTTAAGAAAAAATTGTTTTTTTTTTCTAGTACCCTTTTTGGGAGAATTCATTTAGCTCGACTGTTTGAAAATAACCGGCTAACACCTAGCAACAATGATGCGTTGAATGAGATGAACAGACTAAGACACCTGTCCAGTGATAACTAAAAAGTAAAAATAAATTAAAAGTAAAAAAAAAACTTTTTTAAAAACAAGCTTTTATTTAAACGCACTAAAAAAGAAATAAATAATTTTTTCTTAAATAAGAGTGCTTCTTAAATAAGAGTGCTGCTAAATTGTAAAGAAAAATCTATTTTATTCTTTTTAGTGCGTTTAAATATAAAAGCTTGTTTTTAAAAAAGTTTTTTTTACTTTTAATTTATTAATTATTCAAATTGTTTATTCCAGTTTTTTGGTTAGTGAATTTAATTACTGACGATAAACGAAATGTATTACTAGTGTATTCTGAAAGCTGCTGAAAATTAAAAATTGCAATAATTTTTTCTTTTAGATTAATATTGTCGAACTTTTTATGCCAGAAGAATTGTGTTTGGCAATGTTTAAAAGTCTGTATCGGAGCTTGCTAAAAGTATCAACACGTGATATCACTTTAGAGCACTAATTATCACCAGGAAAATTAAAAACAGATATTATTAGATTCCATTGCTTCAGTGCTCCTCAATAAAGATATAAAAATAAATATTTTAATTAATTAAAATAGTTTATGCTCTTCAAATAATCCAGGCTAACCTTTCCCTATTATTTTTCCTTGCCAAATCCTAGAACACGAGGAAAACAGCTTCAATTCAGAAAAAAAAGTGTTTCAGGATTTTAAAAAAAAAACAAGATATCAATCATTGGCATGGCCAAGTAATTTTAGCGCGTTTTTCACATGTTGTATTTTACAATAATGCAACTAATGAACTTTTTACTAACATAAAGTAGTACTATATTTTTTAAAAAATTTAAATTTAAATATGATTTGGCTCATCTAGGGCACAAATGCGACCCAATGCCGAAAACCCGAGGTCAATTGGTTGCTTATTGGCTGAGAAAAAGGTACGACAAAATATGGAACGAGAATGAAGACGAAATTTGCGTCCTAATAGCGCTATTTTTACACTACGTGAAAAACGCTCTAAAAACATTTGAGAGGAACAAATATTCCATTTATAGGCGCCGATTTTACGATGCATTCAGGAATTTCCCTTGAATTGTCCAGTCCGGCAAGTTATACAATGACCTTACAGATTGTATAACTATGGAAAGACCAGGCCCTCATTCCAAGCGTTTGCCCTCCTTCCAAGCGTTTCCTGTGTCACTTCCAACTGATAGTTATTTTGGGAAGCTGTTAAGCTTCTCAGGCGGGGTTCACTTCTGAAAAGGAGTCCACTTCCTCCTTCGCTTGCACAAAGGAAGTAATAAATTGCTTGTAAAGTCTTGCTTGTTGAGTCCCAGGCTTTGCGAGTGCTTTATGGTTTTATTTTCATATGACTTAGGTAAAAAATACTGAGAATACCCTTATAGACGCGCCATGGAATTAGAAATTATGATTAAAAATGCTGTCATTCCCAGTTTTCTAAATTTTGCTTTAGCAATACTTTTTAAAAAGTATTGTTTTGACATTACCTGTTTTAGGTGAAAGAAATTTTACTAAATTAAAAATTATTAACCATTACTTGAGAAATAATATGATACGAGAAAGGCTTTCAGATTTGTCCATCATCTCTATTGAATTAGAAATCTCTGGAAAAAAATATTTCACCTGAATTATTGACAACTAGGTGGTATTCATGAGCTGATATACATTAAATCCTTTAAGACTCAAAATATTCAAGTTGCCAGGTTGTCATATTTGGGTTAGTTTAATTTGACCTCAGATTTGAGATTTCATTACTTCTGTCAGTCGCCAATAGCATCGTGTCACGTGTACGCACGATGTTAATAAATAATCAATCAATGGGAATTCGACAATTCAAATAGAACTTATTTTATTCCGATTGAAAATAATTTAAGGTATTGTACTTTATTGATTATTAACGTCGCACTCCACAGCAATAAGAGGGCTAAAAGTCATTTTTTTTATTGAAGACATATAAAATAATACCCGCGTAAAACAAACAAAATAAGATAAATAAAATAAAAAGTAAATAACAAAACAAAATAATGAAATAACAAAAACAAATAAGTCAGAAAAACAGACAAATGGCTTAAACTGAAATAAGCTGAAAAATTTGAAGGTCAGTTAATTTTAAGATGCTGTTTAAATTTCAGGTATTTTCTTCCTTTCTTAAATTTTGAACAAAAAAGGATAAGATATTCAACACTGCTCACCAATTATTATGAGCAGTAAGGAATGTGATTTTATGCAATTTGTAAAAAAAAAGTTATCACAAGACAGTCTTTACGAAATGGTCGAAAAAAATTATTTCGTCAGAAAGGGTGATCTGAGCGCGTACATAATGTTCCAAATAGGGACAATATTTTCTTTAGTCTGTTTCTTGTAAAACGTTTTTTTTTTTTTTTTTGGAATATTAACTGAGATTTCAATCCCACACTTGGCTGTCGACTTTACCAAGAAATCAGCCCTTTCTTGTCCAAAAATTCCTGTATGGCCACGAAAAAAAGTAAGAAAACACTAGAATTTTAAGATTCTTCTACATTTCCACAAGAATATTATTGCAAGATTAAATATTTTGCAGAGTTTCCAAGGCTAGTGGCAATAACTCTCGCAATTTTTAACTGCAGTCAAATGACGAGAATGCCAGTTGATTTCGCACCCTACTCTTCAAAGTTCCACACCCCGCCAACGTGAGTACTTTCAGCTTCCACAGATTTAGTGTGTATTAGCCATTCTATAAGATAGTTCTTCAGTGGCACTAGGAATCTGATTGATATCCGACAGAAACAACAGTGGCCACGAATTCCTGATCACTATTTTTTGGAATTGCTTTGCTCGCATTTTATAGAAACTTATGTGTGTTCAGATGTTTTTATTCTAATCTTTTTTCCCGACATTTATTCTCCTCACTCACTACCGAAACGTACTTAGATAAGGTTATTTCCTCAATGTTATTTGTATTCATTTTCTCAAACGTTATTTCCTTCTCTTATTTGAGGATAGAGGTATGTTTGTGCATGTTGCATTATTTATTTATTTTTTTCAATAAAAATTATGCTGATTAGGTGATACAGAATTTTTCTAAAATACTTTTCAGTAAAGAAGATAATTTAGGCGTAATAACACTGTACATTTCTTTATTATTATTACTTTTTCTTATCGTTAAATTGTTAAAAAAGAATTTCGATGCAATTGCATACTGATCCATATCACAGCAAATTGTTCTGATCAGGATACCGCAATTATTGAAATTTATCTATGTATATGTAAGGATAATTAAATTAGATCTAAAATAAAATCCCCTATTTATACCACTTAACTTTTATTTTCCGCAACATCTTCGAGTCTTAAATGAAACACCCAATTGTTTCTCAAAAAAGATATTCCAAACATAACATTTTAATCCCAGCTCATTAAATTTAACAGTCTCCATATGCACGCTACCACCTTTCACTTTCAAATCAAAAACAGAAACTAAAATGAGTTTTTTAACAGTTATGAACATAAGTATTCAACCCAATTAAAAATCTTTACTTGGCGTCCATTTTCTCTCTGCGAAAGATGTGTCGATTGCTCGCTGAATAAAACTGTTTTTTACAAAAGCTTGATGTTGACTTGAAACATTACAAAACTAAAGGAGGAAAGTGATTCACTCATCACGATATCTCCTGAATTCTTAGACCTAAAGACTTGAAATTTTCCAGGCATGTTTATTCTGTTGAGTAGATGTTGATTTTGTCCACTAAAAATGGGTTTTGTGGAAATCTACTTTAGAGCAGAGCCAGCCTTCTCTACAAAGGGGCCCGGATGCAAGAAACCACTTAGGGCCCTAATTTTTTCTAAGTAAAATATATATATATGTACGAACACGCGAACGAACTCGTGACCGGAAGGTCGCGAGTTCGAGTCTTGTTGCCACTGAAGACCCGCCATATAGATGGGGTCGATGTTCAATGTCTCCATTTTGGTGTGGTATGGGGGCGCTAACTCGGGTGTCGTCCTCATCACTCGACCGAGGTTCAAAATGACGAGGTCTGTCAAAATGGCCTTCGTGTTGCACAGTAAGACATTAATATAACTTTGTTTTGCTGGTCCAGCTCCAGTCACAAAAGTTACTTCTATAAAAAATAACTTACTATAAAAAAATCATTATATTTATATTAATTCTTTTATGTTTAATACTTTCTTTTCAAAATTTACATATGTAATAATAATTGAAATTTGGTCCTAATGGGAAATATCAAGGGAACATTCCGTTTGGATACTGTTGTACGTCGTTACTTTTGTATTATCTTTAATTTCGGTAGATTTCATTTCCTAATGCAGAAATGATTTATTCGCGTGGTCTGTGCGCTAAATGTTTCACAATTCTATTTCACGAATTTTTTTAATTCTGTTTACTTGATATATTAGCCCAAAATCTCATATTTACTTAATATGGTTAAATTTTTTTAAAAAATGTCCATTATGGGTGTTCCTATTATTTCTTGAGTTCCACAGAGTAGAGGATTAGTACATGCTATAAAAAGTCGAATCTTTGAAATAGCAATTTTAGGTTACTAGCTACGTTCGGAACTGTGATTTTATTTATTTACTAATTTTTTGCAAAAGCATATAATGAATATTTAGTGTCATCCGAATTAGAATGAATATAGAAGATTGTTTTAAGAATATTATTATAATAAAAAGCAATTTAAATTGTTTTAAATTAAGAATTTTTATTTCCCAAAAGAGAGAGTGACAGATTTTAAAACATTCTCCTTTTATTGAAAATGTTTATATATTATATTTTCTCTCTTTATATAGTTTGGACTTCTGTACAGAGACTAAACTACGATTTTTGAAACATTCACAATTGACAAACATATGAGACAATTCACCAATTTGTCACATATTACACAAACAAGTAGTTAAATATATTTATATAATTGGCTATATTACTAATAATAGATCATTTAAACTCTAAACGAGTTATTTTTTGAGTTAGTGGGGGATAGGCCCACGTTGAGAAACACTGTTTTAAATTGATAAATATACTGATTGCCTAATATGAGAAGCAAAAATACGTGAGTATAGTTTAGAATTAGGACGTTATATTCATGAACAGTCCATGTGCCCTGTATAGTAGCTGTTCTTTAAATTTGATTCTTAGTGACATGGCAAAAGCATTCTTAGAAGTCTGTAATTCTTTTAATATACTCCAAAAGCATTTTTTCTCCTTCAACTTTTTGATGGCTTTCAGATATGGACACATTATCTATTGAATCCGAAATCTCTGAAAAAATTGATTTCACCAAAATATTGACAAATTTGCTTCTCAAAAGCTATACAAGTTATTTTATCATTAAATTTTCAGTAGTCTTCGTGATTTATATACTTTTCTTTTCACGAGATTTATGCTTTAGTTCTTTCCTTTTTATTAAATTAAATTTTCTGAGTAAATACTGTTGATTTGCTTTTCTAATTACAAAATGTCTATTTTTATTTCAAAGGTAATATTTTTGCTTGTTTAATTTTTTGTTAAAAGGTTTTGCCGCAATCATAACCCTTTAGCTGACAAAAAATAAAGTTTTGCTCTTCAAATTTTTGCATTTTTATATTAATGTTTTACTTTTTAATACAGGTAGATAAGTTTATAATTTGAATACATAAGTATTAAATAAGTAATTGTATATGTAAGCATTGTGTGTGAAATAAGGAATTAAATATAAAAGTATAATTAGTACCACAAAATCCGGCGTATAACTCGCACTTTTAACACACAAAATAAAATCGAGATTTAGGGGTGCTCATTATCAGGGGCGGCTCTAGGGCAGACATACCGGACCCCTGTCTGGGGCGGCTTTGGACCGAATTTGAAAATACTTTTTGATATATTTTAAGGAAAATTGGGAAATTTCATTTAATGTATCATATTTCCTTATTTTATAATCTATATGTTACGTCAGGTTTTTTAATGTTGTAGTCTGAAGAGTTCGAGGCGGA